>PVIR01010414.1:0-50116 GCA_004026965.1 Petromus typicus | reverse complement strand
TAAAACCAGAAACACCTAGCGTCATGCCAGTCATTCTGTCATGCACATACCAACACAAAATGACCAATTCAGTGTTTCTGATATGTTATCATTCAAAGACTTAAACAGTTCTTCAGCCGTGGTGTTGCTTTGAAAAATACATTATACAGAAACAGGCATAACTGTCCTGTTGCCAACATCAGTAGACACACCCACCTGGACTATAGGCCACAGTGACTCATTAATCCTCACAATCGTGCTTCAGTATCATCTTCTGGTTCATCAGGTCTCCTAGTTATTCTGATCAAACAGAAACATATGCCTAAAAATTTACGACAGGCTCTCCTAAAAGTTTCAATGCTTCCGTTCAGGGCATGAGTGAGTGAACAGACTGTGACCATCTTACATGTGGCAAGGACATGAAAGAGGAGAATAGCAGAACTAATTTGGGTTCTTTTGGTGACCCATAAAAGCCACATCCAAGTCTCCTCTCAGTCCAGGCCACCAAGCGCTGCCATCATGGCGTACACATGGCACTTTAATTTAACAAATTAAAATGTTCTCTCAATTAGAATCAGCAGTTACGCCGTAGGAAGATTATGTGTCTGCTTCTTCTGCACTGGATTGTTTGGAGCTGCTCAAGCACAGCTGCTGGAGGAAACATTCACTTTCCTCCAGAGGTTTGGGAAAACAAAACACATTTGCTGAATGCCATCCAGAAAAAATAGCTTTTTTTTAGTTCAGAAGATGAAACCAGGGCTGAGGCTTCTGCTTAGTATTAAAATACTTGCCTAGTGTGTATGTAGCCCTGGGTTCCACCCCTGACTGAAAAAAAAAAAAAAAAAAAAAGAAAGAAAATGAATCCACCCTATAAAACTCACCTTTTTGCTGTTGGGACCCAATTCCAGACACTCACAGTTTGAAGGAGAAAAGATTTAAATTGGATCAGGTTTGCAGGGAGTTCAGTTCATGGTTAGTTGGTTCCAAGACTTAAACATCATGGCAGAAGGATTTCGCAGAGGAAACCCCCGCCTTTCACCAAAACTGAGAAGCAGAAGCCATTGGAAAGAGTGCCAAAGAGGATGGGGCTCAAACCCAATATAGTCCCCAAAGTCACTCACCCATGAGACACCCAGACACACCCCAAAGTGTGCTCTACTAATCCCCTAGGTACCTCTAAAGCCAAGCAAATGGACAGCTCAATTTAACTGCCACAGCAAATGCCTTGTAACTGTGATGCCTTGGAGAGCGAGAGAGAATTCCACACCGGGACACACAACAGATATTAAAAGTTGGAAGTTTATTCACACACGTGGATTTCACCTCCTAGTGAAGTGAAGCACCAATCTGAGGCTGCAATAGACTTCTGTAGAAAAGCTTAGTGCAGAAATTGAGTAAGGGGTACAAAAGGTGGAACATCACAAGACAACTGCATTGCAGGACAGATAGTTCTACAACTCATAATTATTTATCTGTTCCAGGGAGATTTTCTCATTCCTAGGAAGTTAGCGCAAGCACAGTTGCAAAAGCAGAACTTGCAGTTAGGTAAAAGGTCACATTCTTAAGTCTCTGTTTGCTCAGGGAGGAGGAGGCAAAACTAGGCTAAACATGGAGTAACTCTTGGTTAATGGGTCTCACATAATAATTAAACTGTTCGACTACACTTGTTCTTTTGTTTGTTTTGCAGGGCTTGGAGTTAACCCTGGGGCCTCGAGAGCATCAGGCAAGTACTCTACCACTGAGCCACATCCCAGACCCTGCAACTCATGTTTTAAGGACAGATCCCTTTCATGTGGTATAGCTCCCCCCAAAACATCAGTGTCAAACTGAGTGCAGTAGTGTGTGCCTTTAATCTCAACTATTCAAGAGCCTAAGGCAGAAAAATCACAAGTTCAAGGCCAGGCTGAGCAATTAGCAAGACCTCGAATCAAAACAATGTTCTTTGTCTCATATACCCTAACAAGGACTCACAACATTTGCCTGGATATATGGATTGTTTCTCTCTGCTTTGTGCTTTTTCCTCTAACTCACCCTCTGAGGCATCTGAGAACACAACTGCCTAAATTCTCATTCCTCATAAAAATCAGTTTATTTCTGGGCATGGTGGCTCATGCCTGTAATCCTAGCACTCAGGAAGCAGAGGCAGGAAGGAGTCCTTCAAATTGCTGTGAGTTTGAGGCTCACCTGAGCTACATAGTGAGTTCAGGGCCAGCCTGAATTTCAAAGCAAGATCCCATCTCTAAAAAACTAAAATTAAAAAATAAAACATTTGCTTATTTCCACCTTTTATTGTTTCCATAAATAAATTACTGCTAACAATCTCAAATTTTTACCAAAGTATAAATTATCCTCCAGAGATACATGTATTTTCTTAGGAATCAAGCACCTTTAATACTGGAACTGAAGATAAAGACTTGGCACCTTGAGATCTTCCTAATTTCAAAACATAAACAGTGAACAGGTACAGTGATGCACACCTGTAATCCTAGCACTCTGGGAGGCTGAGGCAAGAAGATCACAAGTTTGAGTTACTTACTAAACTTACTAAGTTTAATAACTTAGTAAGACCTAGTCTCAAAATAAAAAATAAATTTAAAAATAAAGATGGGTAAAGATACAAATAAATGCAAAGACCACGATATTCACAAAAAGAAAGATTAGGATTATTCACCATTTCTGCGTTATATGTCACAGTTTTCCATAAACCACCATTTCAATTTTATACATATTTTAAAAACAAAAAGAAGATACAAACTAGCTACTGTACTCATGTTACACATTAAGAAACAGCCTAAATTACACAGTGGAAAAGCAAGGAGTTGAGGTCATCAGGTCTTCCTAACTACAGAAAGCAGCTCACCTCCGTACCCAACCAGCCTATCTTATCATGGCGTGAGCCCTCATAAAAACTACACTTGTCACGACTGTGCAAAAACCTCAGAACACAAGCAACAGTGCAACTTTACAAACATAAGACACCCATATTAGACCACAGATCAAGTTCTTGGATCATTATATACCATCCATCCCTAATGAGACCAAAACAGTCTCTTACAGTCTCTCATAGGCCTGAAAGTCTACAATTCTAAAGCCAGGAAGTACATAACTGTTATTTTTTGTAGTGTTAAAAACTATTTAAAAAAAAAAACAAAAACACAAAACCCGCCTCTCCCAGGATGTTTTCCATTGTTAGAAACAAGGGTTTCAACGATAGAAAGCATTGGCTTATTCCTGTGATAAAAAGGTACAGATGTAGACACAGTGAAGGTTTTATCCCAGGGCTCTGTGAAGTCCCAAAGATCTGATTTCAGTTACATCTGAACACAGACTTCCCTCGTGGCCCCAACTGGCTGCCAACCTGCTTTTTCATTCAAAGCCAAAAGAAAGATTCCTGTCCTGGTGTCCCTGGGAGGGCTCCGACATGTATTTTGCCTGCCTGACCCAGGTCATCTCTGTGCCTCAGGACTAATCACTATTACCAGATGGGTGAAAAGCAGCAGTCAGTTTGTTGAGCCCTGTTCTGGGTCTGTAGAACCTAGAAAGGAGTCTTTGACCTCAAAATGGGGAACAGTGCCAAGGAGAAATTAGGAGATGTCAGAAAAGGAGCAGTTTTCCAAAAAATGCTAGACAAGCATTCAACACGTGCCCATCGCAAATCCTTTCCTTTCAGTCTTCCTTTCTGAGAACTCAATCGTCAACTGGTTTGACACTTCCAGAACACACTGATCCAGCCCCTAATTAGCTGCACTGCACTAAGTTTTACCCTAGATTTGTGTTCACTGAGCACGTCAATCCTCTACTTGCTCATTTTATGATTCAAATTAGCAAGACCGTTTTAATAGCTTAAATCTCTCCACTGAACAAGCCTGTCTGTTATCTAGAAATATATAGTCACATGAACTTATTCAAAACACAACATTTTCTCATTATAATGAGACATGATTATTAATGGCAAAGTGCCCATCAGAAATGAAACTAATCCTTTACTTTGTTCAAAATAAATGTGCTCAAAAAGGTATAGAGATGGTAAAATTAATTTGAGAGTAATCAATTCCTGCATTTTAAATGAACATAATTAAGTAATCGTTAAATTATTTAATGGGCTTCATTAAGCTTATTTCTGGCTTGGGTGTCACATTTTTTATCCCAATTAGCTCAAGTGCTAAAATTAATTTTTTATTACTGGTAAGAGTACTAATCCAAGTCAGGACGAACACAGTGTGAACCAGCCCAGGCTTACACAGACTGAGCTGGAACACCTGCCCTCTACGGACAGGATTTTCTGTGTCAGTGGAAATAAAACCAGTCGGGTTTGGATCCAGAATGTCCCTCAGAGGACTCATGTGTTCAGAAGTGGGGATTTCGGAAGGGGACTGGATCATGGCTATTCTATACTCAGCAGGGGGTTGACCCACTGAAGAACTCAGAGCTGAATGCGCTGTTCGAAGGGGACTGGTTCAAACAGGTGGATCCCACGGGGCATGACCTGGAAAGAACCATCCCCCTTCCTGTTCCACCCTTGTCTCTCTAGCAGCCAGGACCAGGACAACGCACACACACACACAAACACACACACACTCTCTCTCTCACACTCTTCCACTCTCCCCTTCCTTGACAGTAGTCAGCTACTGAATCCTCTAAAACACCATGAGCCAAAATAAACTTCTACTTTAATATGTTGTAGGTATGGGTATTTCTCCTAGCAACCCGAAGGTGATTAAGGCAACAGCCAGTCAAAGTTGAAAGAAATAAACCAAGCAGTTCTACGCCAAATGTCTGACCTGCTTCTAACCAGACTATCTGCCACTCTATCAGATTCCACCAGATGGCCCACAGAAAACCTTACAGTGAAGCTTCTCCAGGGAAATCCCACAGGAAGTCAATGCTATATCATCACCAAGAGTGGGTCTGAGCACCACTGAGAGGAGGAGAAATCTGGCCCATTCAGAGACTGCTGTTCAAGTCCTGGTGCTTATAAGTAGTAGACAATGTGATTCAAAACAACTTATGAAAGATCTCTGAGCTTCCATTTTTCTCATCTTTAAATGAGGATAATGCAGTTTCTCAGAATGTCTTGTGAGAATTAGCAGCAATATGTAAAAATGTGTGGCAGTAAGTGTAATTGCTATTTTTATTATCAGAATCAGTAACAGATTTCATCTTTAGAGGTTCTAAGGTTGTGACAGGAAGTAATTTTTTAATACAAATTCTAATGATAAACTCCATAAATAGCACGGGATTCGAAGTGGTAGTGCTGGTTTTTTTTAAGATACCTCAAAAAATACTTTTAAGAAGACAATATGCAATCAAGGTACTTTATGACACCAAAAAGGAGAGATGCAGTACAGCCTTAAGGGTCTGAAGGCCACCTGCCTAGATTCAAGTAGAGTAACCATTTCCTAGCTGTTTGGCATGGGACAAGACAAGCAGTCTACTAAAGTCTGTCACTGTATCTGAAACTGAGGGTACTAACAAAATTAAAGCATTGTGATGATCAGATTCTATACTAAGAAAACTGAGAAACACTCATAGTGCAAACACTCATATCTTTATCTATTACTATTAGTATTAATTAGCGGAAGTATTCTAGAAATTTAAGACATCTTCAGATTGTTACCTGATCTGAAGAAAAAAGATTTTAATTTAAACCAAAAAAAAAAAAAAATAGACTGGAGTCATTAACTTAAAGCCTGAAACAAAATCTGTTCATTATCTGAATGAGTACACTGGTACCAGTTTGGCACCCTGCATTCATACGTTAACCACAGAGATTTCTGAACTTTTTCGAGCAAATTACAATGATCTGGCTTTTCATATCAAGTTGGAAAACCTTCCTAATGTCTTCTCAGGAAGAGGTGACCAAAAAAGGTCAGGGTTACATCATAGGGGAAGTTACCTTTCTTGTTCATACATCAGAGGAGGCCTCAGGTCACAGTTGGGAATGCAAATCAGGAGCCCTGTGTCCTAGTCAGCGTGGCCTTTCAGTCACGTGACACAGGCCCACAAGGGACAGAGTGCCTCTAAGTTCCAGAACAGGCAGCCTTTATTTGTCTTGCCATATTACATCCATTATGGATGTCTAACATTGAAGAGATCCATCCAAATTAAAATTACACACAGACACCTAAAAAGCAGTTGCCAGACTCTACTTGCTTTCTTCTTACTTTTTTTCTTTTCTTTTTCTTCTTCTTTTTTTATTTTTTAATTTTTTTTATTTTTAATGTTTCAAGAACCAGAGCTGCTGTTGGAACTCAAATGAGTTTCCCTGAATCAGTCAATGTGCCAATTTTGGATCAATTGATTCCACCTTGTGCTTGGAAGAAGAGGACAGTCAGACACTGCCATCCCACACTGACTCCTCAGTACCTCCCATGTCTTCTTTGATTTATCTGAAGAAAGGGTGACCCTCTGTCCTGTTGACTTCGTTTGCCAATAGTCACACCTCCATGTGCTAATTAAATATATATCTATAGCAAAGTGGTTTATCTGACCAGTTCTGGAATCAGATGAAGCTCCCAGATTTTTGTATAGATGTTTACTCAACACAGATCAGAACAGGGTTCTGCCATAGATTTTTAGAATCTCGTGACAAAAAAAAAAAATCTTCTTAAACCAATGAATAAAAACAAGATGGATTAAGGGTCTAATACCACTTTGGGTATCATCCCTGAAAGTACAGACTACAAGTCTTGCAGGGATCATACAAGGGAGAGAAATGCCTTCAAGTTGTAGATTCCAGCTCAGTCTCCATTTCTGAAGACCATTTGGAGGATTCACCACACTAATTAACAGTCACTAGATTTGCCAATAAAACTCCATTGTCCATACCAGTGTGTTAATCAGCAAATCCTGTGCTGGTGGAGCTAGAACTCGTGGATGAAAGATTTCTGGTCTGGAATCTGGATTTTGTGGGATAGAATGGGGGCTGCCTACCCTGGAATTTATATGTTCCTAGTGTGTTGCCTGAGAGGCAACCTGTGTTGCCAGGTGAACTGAGAGTCGGCACATGTCTACTATTCCACTGATTAAAAGGGAGAATGTTGTTGACATCAGCACAGAGAAAACCAGAGAGAAAAATCAAAGCCCCACAATCAACTCCTCCCTGAAATCCGAGGTCACAAGTTGTTACAACAGAGGGTGAAAATGTATCTGCCGCCTCTTAAGAGATCCAAAAATTAATGCAAGTTTAGAAAGGGACCTGGGACCTCACGCCACTGGAAATATAAGGTTTCAGTGACTACCCTGCTGTGGATATGAAGAAGGGTGCTGGGTTCGTAGGCTGATCAGCTTATCCAGCCCTTTTTCCGTGGAGCTTATTAACTAAATCCTGAATTAACAAATAAGAAAGCCACAGGCTGTATTCTGAATTAGGTGCCTCCCTGGACAGGCCCTCACTGTCGGTCCCCTTCCATTTTTACTATCATGGTCAAAGCCCACAGACCCTGCCCCATGGAGCACAGTAAGTTGGAGAATGGAGGCAGCTAGGAGGTAAATGTTTTTATTTGTGCTGCTGTAACAAAATGCCACAGGCTGGTTAATTTATAGAGAATATAAATGTATTTGCTTTTCCTTACAGTTCTGGAGGCTGGGAAATCTAAGACCAAGCATCTGCACGTTTGGTATCTGATGAGGACCCAGATTCTCTGCTTCCAAGATGATGACTTATTTGCTGTATCCCATGAAAGGGAAGAGCACTGGGTCCTCATATGTTAGAAGAGCAGAAGAAAGAAAGAAAACTCCATTTTTCAGAAGCTCTTTTAAGAGGAGCTCTAACCCTACCACTGAGGATTCTGTTATCATGATGTAACCATCTCCTGAAGACCTGTCTCTCACCACATGAATTGGAGAGGACACATTCAGATCATCGGCAGTGGGTGACTTCAGAACTGGGAGCTCAGCCCTGAGTGGGGCTGCACACCTGTCATTCTAGCACTTGCGATGCCAAGGAAGGAGAGTCATGAGTTCAAGGCCATCCTAGTCTACATTACAAGATCCTGTCTCCAAAAGGAAAAAAGAAGGATCAGGAAGATTTCTTTTTCCCATTCTTTGATATTCAGACATTCTGCCTAATATTACTTCTGTTCTTATATCTGCATCCTGTATTTTTTTAGGAAAAAATTTTCTATTTGATATGCTGAGATACTCCAGTAATGTAAAAGCTTCATAAATCATTACTTTTTAATATATGAGTCTGCACAATTATAGATGTCACCAAAATGCTAACATTTCACCTCACAATTAGCAGATTTTTAATGATAACACCATTAATAAAGATTGGATGAGACCAAATTTCAACAGAGCTGATAGAAGTGTAAAGTAGTATAAATTTCTGTGCAAGATACTTTAGAAATATGTATTAAGAACCTTTGGCAAAAATATTTATATACAGGACTGTGGATTTAGCTCAGTGGTTCTGGTGTCTGCCTCAAATGTGGAAGGTCTTGAGTTCAATTCCTGGTACCAAACCCAAAAAAATGGCAAAATGTTTATATACTTTGATTTGGAAACTACAACTTGGAGTCTACCAGAATATTTAGAGATATAAAGATCTGTCAATAGATATGTTCCTCAGAATTGTATTGATAATCATGACAAATTAGAAATATTTCAAATGTCCAGTATAAGGAAGTTGATAAACAAGTTATGGCAAGTTGTAAATGAGGTCCAGAATGTATGATAAATATTGTAAAATAGGAAGAAAATATTTAAAGGGGAAGGAGGAGCAGGGGAAAGTAAAGAAAGGAAAGAAGGAATTTGATAGTGAAAATTTTAAAAAATGGAAACAAAGTTTTTATGTATATAGGGGGTGGGAGTTGTAGGGAGGGAAGAAGAATAGGAAAAAATGAGAATCAAGATATATCATGTACAGGTACAAATTCTCATTGTTGAAGGTGATCATAATGTATATCTAAAATGTATCAATAAAGAAAAAATTTTTAGAAAAAACAAGTTATAGCACATTTATACAGAGGCTTATGCAATCATTAAAGTTAACATTTTTTTAAAAATTCAAGACATGAGAAAACGCTCATGGGATAATATATTTTAAAATAAACACCTCACAATGAAAACATAGCATGTTCCCTATGTTGTAATAATAGTTTGCATATATATTGTGAATGTAATTTTTTTAATGTTGAAGAAAATATTACAAAATATTAAAAATGATTGCTCAGGAATTAACGGTGATCTGTATTTCCTTACATTGCTCTGTATTTCCCCAGTTTTCATTCACAACTATGAATTTTAATCATTTGAATTACAATAGTCTTCCAGGCCTGGTGCACAAGTTGTACCTAATACTTGGGGGGTTAGGCAAGATAGCTGCAAGTTGAAGGTTAGCCTGGGCTATATAGCAAGATCTTATTGTCTTCGGTATCACATGAGGTTGGCTCTGGGTCCCCCACCAGTAATAAATCTGAGTGTCCTGGGACCAGGGACTTAGCTCAGTGATTCTGATGCCTGCCTTGCAAGTGCAAGGTCCCAGGTTTGATCCCCAGTAACTACATACAGCAATGCTGGGCATGGAGACTCACGCCCACCAGCAATCAGAACCATATACCACAGTACCAGGTGAGTGGCTCATGCCTGTAATCCCAGCATTTAGGAGGCAGAGGTAGGAGAATTGCTGTGAGTTCAAGGCTGAGCTGAGGGCCAGCCTGAACTACAAAAGTGAGACCCTGTCTCAAAAAATAAAAATTAAAAATCTGAGTGTCCTCTAGTCCCTTATATAAAATGGCCTGGTATTTGCATATAACCAACACACTTCTCCCTCTATACTAAATTTAGCTCTAGATTACTTGTAATACCTAATATAATGTAAATGCTGTATAAGTAGTTGCGATACTACCTGTTTAAAGAATAATGACCAAAAATATCTGTACATGTTCAGTACAGGTACAATTTTTCAACTATTCCTGAAACATAAATAATAGTTATATTGAACAGTAAACATGAAAAATAATGTAAATAATAAAATAATAAGTTTAGAATAATAAATGTGGAATTAGGTACAAAGGGCAGAATGTATGGTGCGTGCCTACGTGTGAGTGTGTGTGTGTGCGCACGTGTGTTATCATGTTCAGATACTCATCCCTTCAATGAAATAATTCTAAGTCTAAAAAAATCCTAAAAATAGTTAAGAAACACAGACAAAACTTGAGGTATTCCATGGTCATATGCTATGCTGCTACTTCGTAGAAAGGCTCCTGTGTAGTAGATCTATCGTATAGACAATTTTATTAACAGGAAACTGGCTAAATAGAAATCTGCAAAATAGAAAATAAGCCACACTATCTTAAGGCTGCTGAACTCGCAGAAACATAAAAATCTCATGCCGTAGATAGACTTGAGGCCCTAGAGACCATCTACTCCAGTGGTTTCAAATATTTTAAGCATAGAATCTTTCCCTTAAATAAAATCGTAAGCAAATCTTCAAGTACATAAAAGGACTGAGGCAGATCTAAGATTCCACCCATTTCACCTGTGCTGGAGGAACCTTGGGCTGGGAAGACACTGTGTGGGAAGCACCTGCTGCAGACTCGCTCCCCTCCCCCACTCCCCGGAACAGACCGTGCTTTACAATGGTTTGACTTCCAGAAGGCCTCAAAGCATTGGGCGTTCCAGTAGCAACTGTGCCTCAAATTTTGAATTTTTTCATTGTTTTACAAGTTCGTGTTTGTGGAACACAACAAACACATGTGTTGAAGGTAGTTGGTACCTGTACATAACAATCTTAATTCTTTTTATGTCCCCTGTCCCTCCCCATGCTCAACATCTCTTGCATTTTTATCTTTTCCCAGCCTAGAAATATGCACTAGGACATTCTATTGTGGGGCTGCCAAGTCAGCGAGTCACCACCCCCAATCAGCCATGTGGTCACAAATATTCTATTCCCGACTTCAGACATTGTCCACCTAAAGATATTTGCGACTTGCAATGGATTTGTAGAGAAATAGACTCCCTCATAAACTGAGGGTCATCTTTCTAATAAAGAGGGTATGGGAGATGTAATTACATCCAGGGTCTTGAGATTAACCAAATAGGCCAAGCTCTTTATATGGTAAACAGAAGCAGCTGGTCAAGAAGATGGGGCAACGGAAACCGAGAGAAACCGAGAGAATGACACGACAGGGCCACGAGCCTGGGAATGGGCGCAGCCTCGAGGAACTAAGGTGAGGAAACGATTCAATCTCAGAGCCTGCAAACCGGAATAGACTGCGCTGTCACCTCGCCTTTTCAGTTCCTTGAGATTTCTGCACCGGAAGGTAGGGAGTGCACATTGTTTTAAACCGGAAGGACTGCGGTCATTTATTACAGCAGCCATAGAAAACAAGGGGGATCACCCACTTTGGGGGCCCCTTTCTGTCACTCTTAGGCAGGAGATTTCTCTGTCAATAAACTTTTCCTACAGAAGAAGAAGAAAGAAGAAGGAGGAGGAGGAAGAAGAGGAAGAAGAAGAAGAAGAGGAGGAAGAATGGGGGGGGGGGCCCTTGGTAGGGAGGAAAACACGGCATAGGATACATTGATTGCGCCTGCCTGAGACTCCGCAGCTGAGAGCCTCGAGGGTTATTATCACAAGTGCCCAGCACGCCGCCCCCAGCACAGAGCCTGTGCGCGGTTCATCACAGGTGCTGGCTTCCTTGGAACAAATCTTAACAAACACATACATGATCTAACTTACCTGAGTGGTGTCCTGAGTGGTTTCCACACATTAACCAGTCTAGTCTCCAGGAAGCTAAAAGCAGGTGCTCTTTGACAGGTGAAGAGACTGAGGCAGTGATATTCTGAGAAGCTTCCCCAAGGTTACCGAGCCATTGGACAGCAAGGCCAGGCTTCAACCCACGCAATTTGCATGAGGAAGGAATGCAAGGGAAGAGAGGGAAAAAAGGTTTCTTCCAAGGTATCCCAATGTCTGCTTGGCTTCAAGGACAGTCTCCACTCGGGACTTCTCCATCCCATTGGGCTCGGGGTTCCCGAGCTGAGCCTCTGCCTGCAGGGGTTCGGTCAGCACACCAGCCAGCCCGCGCTCCCCGTCCAGCCGTCTGCCGCACCGGCTCTAACAAGCATGTAGAAATGGATGGGTCACATATAAGCCAGTTACAGCTGGCAGCCAAGTTTGGGGAAATCACTTTCCCTGGAACCAATTAGGATCCCGTTTTGGAGATAAAAGGGACAGCATATTAGTCTGTGTGGTCAGAAGCAGCTTCCATGCATTTCACGGAGCAAAGGGAATCTGAAACGTTTTGAAATGGAGAAATGGGGTAGAGCCAAATTGCTCAGTCAAGGCCTTTACAGGGTCTTCGGCGTGACATTCCATGCCAGACCTAGAAGCTTGTTCAAGAATCCACGTGGAAACGAACATCTGTCCTTCGGTGGTGTGTGTTACCCTCCCCCCGACGGCACCACGTGATTCATTACTTTGATCATTAAGTGATCCCATCCAGTCACTGTAGAAATGCGGAAGAGAGAATCCTTGAAAATTTCCCAAATATACTGACATCTAATTATTAGCAAACCTCCATTCTCATTCAAGTTTGCCAGCATCAATTTCAGGAAATGAAATACTATCACTTTATTTTTTTTTAAAGTATGTCACACTTTTTTAAAAGTGTGTTACAAGTGGGCCGGGGATTTAGCTCAGTGGTTCCCATGCCTGTCTTGCAAGCAGAAGGGCCGGGGTTCTATCCCCCGGTAACCATATACTATACTGGGCGTGGAGACCCACACCCAGCAGCAACCAGTACCACATACCACAGTGCTGGGCGTGGTGGTTCACGCCTGTAATCCCAGCACTCGGGAGGCAGATGCAGGAGATTGCTGTGATGTGAGTCCGAGGCTGAGCTCAAGGTCAGCCTGAACTAAAAAGTGAGCCCCTGTCTCAAAACACCTAAAAAAAAAAAAGTATGTCACAAGTGCTGTGAAATACTTAGTTAGTCAGGATATTGACTAACTGAAAGGTACAGCTGGACTGAAATATTTACAGAAGCTTCAAAGATGGCACAAGGCAAAAACATTTGGATCCAGCACGGATTTTGGTCTGAGAGCACTGCAGTATCTATAGGCAGTAGTCAATCGGCCTGTACTTGAATACCATCAAGAACAGGAAACTCCCTACTGAAGATGACTCAACCCAACTTCCAGCCTTCAAGCAAGGTCCTGAGGCTAGTCTCCAGCACCACACCAAAAAGAAGTCCGCTGAAGGACTGGAATGTAGCTCAGCAGCACAGCACCTGCCTGGCAAGCACGAGGCCCTGAGTTTAATTCCTAGTACCAAAAAAAAAAATATATATATATATATATACATATATATACATATACATATATACATATACATATATGTACATATATATGTAGAACAAAACAAAACACTGAGCCAGGCAGGGATTTAGCTCAGTGGTTCTGGTGTCTGCCTTGCAAGTGCAAGGGCCAAAGTTCAATCTGGTAACCACATACAACAATGCCGGGCGTGGAGACTCAGGCCCAGCAGCATTCAGTACCGCCTACCACCGTGCTGGGCATGGTGGTTCATGCCTGTAATCCTAGAAACTGGGAAGCAGAGGAAGAAGGATTGCTGTGAGTTTAAGGCTGAGCTCAGTGCCAGTCTGAACTACAAAGATGGACTCTATCTCCAAAAATAAAAATAAATAAACACTAAACGACTCAGCTGAGTATGGTGTGTGAGACACTGATACCTGGATCATTTCTTAACTGATGTTGGAGAAAAGCTGCCTACATTCTGGTCTACCTTCACCCATCTTTGTTTCATTAGCAGTGAAGCTCCTCCACTGCCATGGGTGTGTCTTGTTACTGCCTAAGATGTACTTCTCTCTTCGAATCTCCTCTAAGTTGCACTTTGTGTAATCCTGCTTCAGTCTGCCTCTTTGTCCAGACCCATGACACCTTCCACCGCGTCTCAGGTACCAGGACGAGGCCTTCTGGAAACAGGCAGCTATGTAGCTTCCTAGGGCTGTGTGGCTATCGCTGGTTTGCCGCATACAAAGAGAAAGGTACAGACATGTTGCCACTGTCCACAGACACCCTGTGGAACACCTTTCGGTCTTATCCAGGAAGCACAGTGTGGTACACACCTGGAACCGAGCACTCTGGGAGGCTGAGGCACGAGGATCACAAGTTCAAGCCCATACTAGGAAATTTTGCAATTTAGTGAAGGCCTACCTCAAAATAAACAAATTTAAATAGGGCTGGGAATGCAGCTTTATGAAAAAGCTGTAAGCCAAATCTACGTACAAAGCGAAAATGACTTGTTTTAAAAGTCACTTTCAGATCAAGAACAGTAAAACCAGTCCCATTATATTAAAACTGGACAGGATTTTGAAAATCATCCGGTCCATATATTTCGGTCCACAAACGAAGAAGCTGAGATTCTTTGGTGTTTAAAGTAAATGGCCCTGACCCTCCCCTACCTCATCCCACTGAAGGATCAAGGTCTGTTCTCTCAGTAGACTCTAAAACTTGAAATACATGAACCATGTCTCTCTTACTTTACCATGATGGATGAGTGGATAAAGGGAGGGAGGGAGGAAGGGAGGGAGAGAGAGAAGGAGTGATAAAGGGATGGATAGATGGATAGCTCACTCTGCACATTAATTTCAGAACTAAGACTAGAATCCAACCCCTCTAAATAACCAAGTTATTCCAGTATTTCAGAGTCAAACTTCCCATAATGATCAGAAACAATGTTGTTATATAGATAATAAATAGATAATTCCCTAGGTCAGCAAATTGACTTAAAAGTAATACTGACAGTTCCCATAAATGAAATCTATCTTTAAAGGATGCATATTTGACATGGGTTAGATTTTAAAGTCTGTATGTTGATTTATTCATTTACTCAACAAATACTTCTGAGCACCTATTTTGTGCCAGATTCTGTGCTAGGTATCTGGCATATTGGATTTTTTTGTTGCTTGGTTTTCTCAAAATTGTATTATATAATATATATTTATACATGAAAAAACTTCAAATAAATATTCTGTATGCTCTGGAATTTGAAAACTTTTCATAGTACACTAGCCATAGTAGCCTTTTCCTGTAGCCCCAGCTCCTTTGAAGCTGAGGCAGGAGGACTGCTTGGGCCTGTAAGTTCAAGACCAGCCTGGATTACATAGTGAGACCCTGCCTCAAACGATTTTCTTTCAGAATAATAACATTAATTCTGGAATATTATGACTTCCAAATAACTCTTTTGGATGACAGGATTCAACCTGATCTGTAATTCACAGAGCTTTGAGTGTAAAAAATAAGGCTTATTATTTTAGACATGCTTATAATATTCTGAGTCATTACAGAAGCATTTGAGAGAATCCTTCCCAACTGGATAGTAAAATCCCTCTATCAGAAAGTACCTGCTTTAAGCCAATAACAATAATGCCAGCAAGACGTCTTACAGTAAACTTCACCAGAGAGACCAAATATTGTCCTGAACCTGAGCTATGGGCAAAGTCATTCCTATTCACAGACACCGCAACAAAGGGAATGAACACTTCTCAATAGTTCAAGGGATGAGTGAGAGAAATAAACAAACAAGTGAACTGTAAGAAAATCAGAAGGAAGCCAGGCATGGTGGCACAATAATCCTGGCCCTTTGGAGGCTGAGACAGGAGGGTTGTTGTGACTGAAGTTCATGGTGAGTTCAAGGCCAAACCTCAACAATATATTGAGACCCTGTCTCAGAAAAACAAAAAAGGAAGTAAGGAGGTAAGGGCAAGGATGTCAGAGACCTACTAAACCCTCTAATCTCCTGAAGCATAATCTCTCCCTATATCTCTTCCTCAGCACCTGACATTTCATTGTTACACCCCATTGCTTTAGAACAGCCATTGGCAAGGTACAGCCCAGAGGCCAAATTTGGTCTACTTCCACAATGTAAATAAAGTTTTATTGAAATACAGTCACACCACTTATTTCTTTATTGTCTGAAGCTGATTTATATTAGAAGAGCAAGGTGAAGAAGCCTAGTCTCTCAGTATCTAGGGGGGCTTGGTTCCAGGATCCCCAGCAGTTACCAAAAATTGCAGATACTCAGTACATACATCAGACAGTCAGTACATATCATGGTGCAGCATTTGCATGTAACCCATGCACACCCTTCTAGGTATATTTTTTTAAGAAAGAGACACTCACTATGGTACTCAGGCTGATCTCTAAGCCCTGGACGAAAGCAATCCTCCCACCTCAGCTTCGTGGGGAGCTGGAACTACAGACACATGTCATTATATCTGGCTTCTTCATGAACTTTAAATGGCCTCTAGATTGTATGTAATCTTAAAATAAATGTAATGTAAATGCTGTGTAAATAGTTATATTGCATATTTGGAGAATAATGATGAAAAACTTTGAGCACAGATGCTTGGTTTTTTCAGGGTTTTGTTTTTGTTTTTGTTTTTTGAAACAGAGTCTTGGTTTGTAGTTCAGGCTGACCCTGAACTCACTATGTAGCCCAGACGAGCCTCGAACTCATAGCAATCCTCCTGCCTCTGCTTCCAAAATGCTGGGATTACAGATATGAGCCACCATGCCTGGCACTGTGGTATGCAGTTCTGATTGCTGGTGGGCACGAGTCACCACACCCGACATGTTGTATGTTGTTATCGGGACAGAACTCAGGACCTTGCACTTGCAAGGCAGGACCTCGAACCACTGAGCTAAATCTCCAGCCCCAGATGTAATTTTTTTTAAATATTCTCCTCACAGATATAATTTTTAAATATTCTCTTTTTTTCAGTACTGGGGATTAAACCCAAAAGTTCTTTACCCCTGTGCGATATGCCCAGCTTTTTTTAATTTTCATTTTGAAACAGGATCTCACTAAATTGCCTTAGTGAGCCAGGATCTCACTAAGTTCTTGCCTCAGTATCTCTCTGTCCTGGAATTATAAGCATTACTACCACACTCAGTTTGGGTTTTTTTTTTTTTTTTAATATTTTTACTCCAGAATTGAAATCCATAATGCCTAGATACAGAGGGGCATCAGACATTCTGGCCTGCAAAGTTGAAAATGTTTACTATCAAATGCCAGCCTTTAGCTCAGCGGCACTGCACCCGTCTCCAAATGCAAGGTCCTGAGTTTGCTCCCTGGTGCCCCAAAAGAAAAAAACAATTACTATCAGGCACTTTACAGAACAAGTTCGACAGGGCCAGGGAGTTAGCTCAGTGGTTCTGGCGCCTGTCTTACAAGTGCAAGGACCCGGGTTCAACCCCCAGTAACCACATACTGTACTGGGCGACTCACTTCCAGCAGCAACGAGTACTACATACCACAGTGCTGGGTGTGGTGGCTCACACCTGTAATCCCAGCACTTGGGAGGCAGAGGCAGGAGGATTGCTGTGATGTGAGTTGGAGGCTGAGCTCAGGGCCAGCCTGAACTACAAAGCGAGACCCTGTCTCAAAAAAAAAAAAAAACAACTGAATACATATGTCATTGCTTCTGATTGCCTGTTGGTCATGTGTGTGGTGAAAAGATTTAAAATCTACTCTTGGGGGCTGGGGATTTAGCTCAAGTAGTATCACGAGTACCTTGGAAGCACAAGGGCCTGAGTTCAATCCCCAGAGCTGCCAAAAAAAAAAAAAGGTAAAAATAAAATCGACTCTCTTGGCAAATTTCTAGCATACACTAGGTATTGTTAACTACATTCACCATGCTGCACGTGATGCCCCCAAAACTCAGTGTACTGTCTTCTAACTGCTAGTTTTTAGCCTTTGACCAACAATCTGACCATTTCTCCCACCATCAACCTGTCATGACCTATGACCCTTCTGTTCTCTATTTCTGGGAGTGTGAGTTTTTCAGGTTCCATTTTTTTATAGATCAAGGTGTTTTTGTCTTTCTGTGTCTGCTTTACTTCATTCAACAAAATATCACCCAGATTCATCTACACTATCACCAAAGGCAAGATTTCCTTTTTTAAAAAAATTGGGCCATGAAAATATGATATATAAATGGAGAGAGATACAGACAGTCACTTTTTCTTCATTTCTCTCTTCCTAGAGTCTGAACGCATCCCCTCCACAGTTCAGGGATGGGACCTTCATGGCTGGAGCGAGAAGGGAAGAAGGGGAGGGAAAGGGGATGTGGGAGAATCCAGACGCGCTATGTATGTGCACTAACTGCGCACAGTGAACGTGATCATTATGTACTACAAACCTGTACAGCACTAACGAAAACTAAAATTAAATAAAGAAATGTAATAGCTTCTGGAATCAAAATGAGAGACCGACCCTTTAATGGGTGATTAGGCCAGGAGGGCTCCTCCCCACATAAAGGGGAATAAAAGTATCATCCTCAGAGTAGCCCCACACAGCGGGCGGCTCTCTGGCAGTTCTGCCTCCGCGGGGTGCAGCACTCAAAGCGCCCCTTGGAAGGATACTGGACACTGGCTACAGGATACTGGACATGGCTACTAACCTTCCAGAGTGCTGATTTTGGACTTCCCAGACCCCAGAAGTAGGAGAATTAAATGTCTAGTGTTTATAAATGAGTTGTGATTTCTACATTGGAGCATTATTACCATTCATTCATATTATATTTATATTATAAATTATAACGTTAAATTTTGTGATAGCAGCCCAAATGGGTAGCAGTCAAATCTCTTCACACCTAGGTTGTTATCATATCTTGGGTATTTTAAATAATGTTTCGATGAACTTGGCAGTACAGATATCTCTTCAAGACAGGTCTTTACTTTGTAGTTCCTATGAAGCCTACATAGAACAACTTATAGGCTGTGGGGTATAGGTCAGAGGTCGAGCATGTGCTCAGCATGCATGAGGCCCCATGTAATCCCTACTAACACAACAACTAAAAAACACCATGTAACAGTCTGTGTTAAGTTGATAGCTATTCCATTTCAATTGTATATATATTAGTAGGCTTTGTTGTCCCTCTTCCAAAATGCCTGAGATAAATAACTTACAAAGAGAAATGGCAATTTTTGTGGTACTGAAGATTGAACCCAGGGCATTTGCACTGAGCTATATCCTCAGTCCTTTTTTTATTGCTTCCACTGGGCTCAGACTTGTGATCCTCCTACCTCAGCCTACCAGAGCCCTAGGATTATACGCAAGTGCCGCTATTACTTTTTTAAACAATTGCTTCCTGTTTTATAGTTATCTATTATATATTTTGGTTCTGATTTACACTTTCAGCTTTTCACACCAGAGAGATAATGTGATATTTACGCATAGTATCTGATATATTTCACTTAAGACCCTGACCTCAAAGGTCAACCATTTACCTAGAAATGTCTCAAGTTTATCCTTCTTTATGGCTGAGTGGTATTCCATTTTACTAAAAAAGAGACTTTTTTAGGCGAATATCAGTTGATGGGTATTTGGGTTGTTTCCAAGTTTTACCTATCACCAGCTGTGCCCCTATATCACTGTGGCATGATGCTTTTAATTCTTTTGGGAAGATACTAAAAATGGCAGGAGCTGGGTCAAATAGGACCTCTCCACAATCTCTATGTCACAGTCTTCAAAGTTTCTCATGAAGTCTTAAAACATGGGTTGAAAAAATATAAAGTTCCTTGCTAGAGTTTAATGTGCATGGCTCTTGTCAAGTTACCAGAAGTCTTCATTCCTGTCTAAAACCTCATGAGCTCTATGGCCATTCCACCCTGAATGTGCCCGATCTCAGCTAAAACCTCATGAGCCCAGCCTTTGCTCTACACATTCCTATCAGAATTCCAGCCTTCTGAGTTGTGGCCACAAACTTTCATCCATCTGTGCTTAGGACATTCTAGGCTTTCTCCATCCAGCCCACATCTCCAAGTCTTTCCAAATGTCACCCACAAATCACTTCCAAAGACTTTGGAACCAGAGGGTCAAGTAGAGTCACAACAATAGCCCACCGCTGGTACCAGTTTTCTATATTAGCCACTTTCTTGTCATTGACACAAATACTCAACACTCACAACTTAAAAATGAGGAAGTTTCATTTGGGTCATGGTTTCAGAAGATTCGATCCATGGGTGGATGGTTCCAAGGTATAAACAAGATGGTGGAAGGCTATGGTGGTGGAAGAAAACTGTTCAATCAATGGCAGCCAGGAAGCAGAGAGAGTGGACGGGAGCAGCCACAGACAAGAACACACCTTTCCAAGTCACACCTCCAGTGACCCAACCAGGCCCTATCTTCCAACACCACAGTTAGCTATCCATTAATCAGTGGCTTAATTCACCATTAAATATAACACCTCCATGCCCCAAACACATGAAAATTTGAGAGGACATCTTAAATCTAAACCATAGCACTTAGAAATGGTGACACTTTTACCCTGTTGGTCAGTTACACTTCAGTGTGAATTGGTTTATCCCAAAGGCCTTTAGCTGTTTTACAACTTAAACAACTACAAGGAACTTGAAGTTTTTTGTTATGTCAAGGAGTACATCCCAGGACAAGAAATGAGCCCCAAAATTTTTAAAAATAGAAGAATGATAAATAGGCATATTTATTTTACAGTTGTCTCACCTGAGATAAGGCAGCACTTTTCAGAGGAAGAAACAAAAGCAGCTAAGAAACATATGAAGAAGTGTTCAACATCACTAGTCATTCAAGAGATGCAAATGAAAACAACATTAAGATTTCATCTCACTCCACAAAGAATGGCTGCTATCTCAGAATTAGCCAGAACCAAATGTTGGTGAGGCTGCGGAGAAGAAGGAACCCTTCTCTACTGTTGGTGGGAATGTAGACTCGTGCAACCCCTGTGGAGATCAGTTTGGAGATTCCTCAAAAAGCTAGGACTGGAGGTCCTATTTGTCCCAGCCATAGCTCTGCTAGGTATATACACAAAAGAGTTAAAAGATTTAAATCACAGTGACATATGTGCACCCATGTTTATAGCAGCTCAGTTTGTGATTGGTAAATCTTGGAAACAACCCAAATGTCCATCAACTGGAGACTGGATAAAAAAGTGATGATTCTTCTACACAATGGAGTATTACTCTGCCATAAAAAAGATAAGTTTGAATCATTTATACTTAAATGGACATACCTTGAGGACATCCTCATAAGTGAAATAAATAGGTCACAGATGTGTAAATATAGCATCTTTTCTCTGGTATGAGAAAATAAAGATGTAAATGACCTCTAGAATGTATGTTATATATTGTGAAATAGAAAATACTCAAAGCAAAATGAGCTGAAGAGGAAAAAAATAATGAGATTATAACAAAAAAGAAAGGAAACAAAATTTATGTATAAGGGGGTGGGGTGGTAGGGTGGGTAGGGCTATAGGAAAAAATGAGAATTAAGTTGTGTCTTATACTGGTACAAATTTCATTGTTGAGTGCAATCATGATGTGTATATGTAATGTACCAATAAAGATTTTTTTAAAAAAATGGAGAGAAGGCAGAAGACTACAAGGACTGCCACTGTTTGAATAGCAAGAGCAGCAGATTTCAAAATCAAACCCAAATAGTTCTCTTTCTCAATTAAAAGAAAATTCAATATTCTGATTTCTCTTCCCTGAAACAGGTCTCTCTGCTTTCGGACATGTCACTTTGCTTCCATTTCTTTGTGGCTTGAAGGATGAGAGAAATTGTTTTAGACTGTACCCATCCCAAGTTCTGCACTTTTGATTTTTTTTTTTTCTCCACTGACCTCATTTAGCAGGGTGGAAGGCAGTTTTTCCTAGTCTATTAAGACTTCAATAAAATCATCCATTCCTAGTTAACTGGAAAAGTACTCACATTTAGACCTGCATATTAATTGGCTGATAACGAGATGATAAAACCCCTTTTCTCTGCAGGTGTACCAATCAATTTCAATGAAACAGCAAAAAAATGAGTTCTTTTCTTGTTGCATCTGAAATTAAAAAGTGATTTATATTTTCTAATAAAGTGGTTTCATTGATCTCCTTCTGAAAATGTATGGTTTCATTTGCACCCTTTTAAATTATAATAGTTTCCGTTTGTGAAAGAATGATTTTCCAATATCATTTCTGGCTTCCAATTGATGATTAACTTTAATATGGATTTGAAGGGGACTGTTTAGGGGTCAGGAAGAATATGGCATTAAGGGATTCCATCCCCCTCCACCAAAAAAAAAAAAAATCTACTTTTAATGACCTCACTGCCCTCAGACTACAGAATTCTCTTCCTAAATACTGTATTGTCAGAGGAAGTTATGTTTTCCCCCAAGAAATCCATTTTTTTCTATTTCACAAGTTTCCTTTTGTCATAGAATTTTATGCCTGTGCCAGTTATTTTCCATTTCTGTTGTGTCAGCCTGACTTCAGGGCAAGTATGAAGGGAGAGGTGTGTTCTTTTTCACTCTCCACCTCCCCGTCACCAGCAACAAATACTTCCTGGGAGACGCTCACAGAATACTGTTATTATCAGCTGAATTGTGGCAGTGTGAAAACTAGTACAGCAATGATATTTCACTTTAGTAGTATGATCTTCTAAGCCATAATAATGAAGCTGCCATCAAAGGAAACTATGTTCTAATTACGTCGTGGAAACTCGCCGAGTTCAGGGCTAGTGTTGAGTCGAATCGAGGCTGTCTCCTCTCTGCGTCATCTGGAGGCACCTGGTTCACCCTCAGGCTCCACACAGATGCTGAGTGGAGTCAAAAGGGCATCTGGGGGTTAAACCTCATGAAGACAGGAACCAGGAGCTTTGTCTGCTTAACCACATAAGACATAAATGTTGGCCGATGTGCTAGTTAAGTCTCTTCTCCCTGAGACGCATTACCTGGCACACGCAAGTTGGAAGACGAGAGGTTTAATTTAGCCCAGGGTCTCCGAAGCTTCGGCCCGTGGTCAGCTGGCTCCATGGCAAGATCATCGTAGAGGAAGAGTGCGTCAGAGTAAAGCTCCTCTGTTGGGGCATCTGGGAAGGAGAGATGGGAGCCGTGATGGAGAGGGAGGAGCCAGGAGCCAGGCACCAGATACGGACCCCAAGGCTACGTCTCCATAACCCGCTCCGACACAACCGGAAGTGGGACCCGCTCGGACACACTGCTCCACCAGTCAATCCCCTGGCAGATCCCAAATCCAGTCAAGCTGACACTCTGTCCACCACAGTGGATGGATGGAGGAACGGACGGATGGACTGTCTTGGTCCCTCTCATCACTGGGACACAACAGCTAACACCCAGAATTTAAAGAAGGGGAGGTTTATTTTGGATCATATTTGCAACCCATGAACAGCTGGCTCCGAGGCAACAAGGGGATGGCAGAGTGCATGACAGACAAACAAGCTGCTGGCACACCTTTCCCCCGGTGATTAGTCTTTCTCCTATGGGCCTTTGGATGTGCTATGTATTGAACTTGACAAGTACCTCATCATGGTTGAGGTGGTATTTTGTTTTACTTTGCTTTTGTTAGCTGGGGTCTCCTGTCCCTGAGCACAGGGATGGTACTGCCAGCCGCCTCCATAAGTAGGACAGCTCTCAACTCACACAAAACTGTCCTCAGAACAAGCTTTGCTGGTGTCTCAGGGTAAAACTTCCGGTTATTGACTCCAAAGCATGTGTAATAGTTGG
This sequence comes from Petromus typicus, assembly GCA_004026965.1. Taxonomy (NCBI): domain Eukaryota; kingdom Metazoa; phylum Chordata; class Mammalia; order Rodentia; family Petromuridae; genus Petromus; species Petromus typicus. The sequence continues at coordinate 26,624 of PVIR01010414.1, read as the reverse complement.
AATTTCACGTTTCCTTCTTTGATTGTTGTACTAGAGTCCTGACCAGCCTACAAGCTCCATGAACAATGAGCCTATGTCTATTTAATCCACTCCCCAAGCCCCACCCCCACAAAAAAAGCTAGGTATATAGTACACACAACACTCACCAAAACTGAGGAAGGGAATAAATGAAAGACCAGTGAACGAAGGGATGGATCAAAGAAACCTCCAAGGCCACTGACGTCTGTCATCATAGTTGTTAACTTACCCAGACTCTTCTCTTGGAAGTTAGAAAATTGTTTTGTTGTTGGTTTAAATATCATTTTTTAAATTCACCTCAAAAATAACACAATAAAGAAGAGCTCATCAGTACCCTTCCTCTCTGGCATAAACACACATTTTGTGGAAAGAATTGTTAGCACCCTAATGATGCCTTTCTGCCCTACAGCATATGACAACAGGAACAGTTGGTTCTACAACTATAATAGGAAATGGGTGTGATGCATTCCAACTGGAATTGATTTTTGTCTAATCTGTGTATATATGAGCAAAAATCAAGCTTTCCTAAGGCAGTTTGACAAAATGGTTGAGACTTACAAGGCTTGTCCTTCCCAACAGAAGAGGGGCAGAACTCATCTTCACCGACCTGTACTTTCCTTCCACTGTTACGCCCTGACTTTGGCTCACTCTCCTCTGGTAGAGATGTCTGGGCTCAGGTGTGTCCACTTCTTCCAGCATTTCTATTTCCTGTCCATGACTTCTGCCACAGGGCACTGGCCTCTGGAGTGTGACTTTGTAGGGGCTACTGTGTGGCCGTGACATACCTGAGCACCTAAATTCAGGTTAGTGTCTGCTGAGAGTAATCTCCTTGACCAGAAGACAGATGAGGCATGATGAAAGGAGGTGTGGCCTCAGCTCTGCCAATCATTTCTCTTTGCTCACCCTCCCTGATAGAAATACTATCTTAGGGCCAAGGGGTGGCTCAGTGGTAGAGTAAGTGCTCTGCATGCAAAAGGCCCTGAGTGTAACCCTCAGTGGCATACACATAAAATTTTATTTTTGGCAAAGCGCAGATGCTCTTCACTCAGCACCTGTGATGGGGAATTGTGAATATGCCACTGACAGTCAGCACTTCCATGCATAGGACTGGGCACCTACATGTTGGTAAAGCACCACAGTAGCTCTGGAGCATAAGCAAAGCTGAAAGTCTGTGGTGCACCAGCACTCTACAGTTTAAACAGAGCATTCACCCTCCTCAAAAAGGGGGAAAAGGACAAGGAAAAGGATAATCATCCCATTACACAGACGTGGAAACTGAGGCTTAAAGTAGTTAGGCAAATAGTTTGCACACAAACCAATCTACACTCAGACAAAAGTGTTACCTCAAAGTCATCGAATCCAGAATGAGTTAAGAGCATATACTCAACGCCCAGTAAAAATGACATTTTAAGGCAACATAGCCTGAGTGTCGAGCTGGGTTTCTATTGAGTTGATAGCACCTTCCATTTCTTTTCAAGTATTTTGGGTCAAACTCTAGGCTTGTCATCCTGCTTAGGCGGTTCCTTCCACGGAGTTGTTGTGGTTCGAGCTTTGCGGCCTTGACAGCCTATCCATGTTGCTGTTCATCTGGCAGGACATAGAGCAGACCAGTGGCCTCCAGGAGATGAAGGCTCAGCGATGACTCGCTCACCACCAATCAGCAGCTCAGAAAAACCTTAAGAGAGGTATCTTGGGGGTAGAAGAGTGAGCAAGAATGGCAAAAGTGAAGAGGCCATCTGACAGTGGATGGTGGATATCCAAAATAGGAGAGCTAAGAAGATCTGAAGGAGCCGATGGCCACTTCAGGGTTGCTATCGCTGCTCAGATCCCTACATCATCCTAGCCCCCAAATTCCACAATGAGCAACTTCTTGGCAGCTTTCTGGCTCCGTCACGCTCCTGAGAGTACCCACACAGTTTTTCCTCCTTGCACCTGTTAAGCACAGGACAGGAAAGACATCAACAAGGCCTCTCCCTGTTCGCTGTTCGTCTCAAAGGAGACTTCTTTGGCCCTCTCGCCTCCAGAAAGATGCGTGCATGGAAGGCTTTCGCGTTTCCCAGAATCCTCCCCATCTCTGAGAAATGCAGAGCAACCCTATCTGGCCACTGAATGGCGGAGCTGCTCTTCATTCCTTTGTCTCTGCTGCCCTCTAGTGTTTGTTCCTTGTACTGCTCTTTACACAACATTTTTTTTTTTTTTGTACTAAATTTAAAAATCCAAAACCTAGAAAGTATCTTACAAATGTATCCACCATTTCATGGAAATTCATCTAGCTGTACGTATTGATATGTTTGCCCTTCTGTATGTATCGTAAACTTCAATTAAAATTATTGCTGAGTGGGGCAGCGTTTTCCAGGACTGAGAGGCAGGAAGATCGTAAGTTAAAAACCAGCCAGGGCAACTTACTGACACAGCAAGACTCTGTCTCAGTTAATCAATAATCAATCAATGGACATAGTGTCATAGTTTAGAATGAACACCTTTGAGTTCATTTTCTAGTACTGAGGTGGTAGAGTGCTTGCCAGATGAAAATACATCCAGTGTCTTCTGCATTCTCCTGGGGGCTGATTCTCCAGACATTTCAAGCTCGATGACTGGAGCTTCCCTTGACTTCATTTGTGTTGCCGAAGTACAGATCACAGCCTGGAGGTGAGGACCTGACCCCGGAGGTGAACGTGGTATTGTCACACCTGGGCGTCAAGCACTGCTGCTCTGCTGTCCCAGCAGCTCCCGGGGTTGTAAACGCAATAAAACATTATGGGGACAAAGCCTAACAGAAGGGAGAGAATATAGGCAGCTGCCCTGACAAGAGAGAGTCAGGGTGGGAGGGAGGGTCTGGAAAGATGGAGGACTCACGGGCCTTCGCTCCTGGCTGCTTTTAGAGGAGGTCAGAGACCCTCCCCCCTCCGAGCTTGCCACGACGGGGCTGGCTTCCAGCACTTCTACCTGACGTCCTTTCTCCCAGTAGCCTACAAGCAGCTTCTTTCTGTCTTTGCTTGTCTTTGACCTAGTTTTCAGGGCCTTATCTTGGGTGTGGACCGCGAGTTGGCGAGGGGGTGCTTTATTCCGGGTCACTTTAGAGTTAGTCGGGAGGCCAGTGGTTGTCTGTTGTTCTCTATGGTGAATACAGTGACCCTAGAGTGAATATATGCATATATGTCAGGGCTTAGGTGTGAGCACCTCTGGGCCTAAAGTTAGGCAGCCCCCTCCCGGTGCTCCTCCTACCTTCCATTGGGGGTGAGGGCCAATTATTGTCTGTGCAATGGGTTTCGCTCCGTCTTCCCTGCCAGCGTTTTTTGGTCTCTTGATGCAAGTCCCAAGGTCATTTGGAGCCTTCCCTGATCTGATTTCTCTCTCTCTCCACCCCCATCTTTGACCTGCTTCCCAGGTTCATTTTTAACTCCTTCTAGTCAGAATTAGCTAGAAGACCTAACGAGACCTCCGTTTTATTTTCTTGTGTACAGACCCTTGCCCCCACAGGGGCTCTATTCATCTGAATAATCCAATACAACTTTTCACATTAGAGGAGAAGAAGTATGGTCTCCTGCTTTCTCGTCCACTCCACCAGTGGCCGGACCTCAGCCAGCGCTGCTTCCTGCAAATCCACCAGGACTTTAAAGGAGCTGACAGAGGGAGGTGCTGAGGGTCCTTAAGCAACGAAACCGGAGAGACACAGAATCTTGAACAGCAGGGACATTTAGAGTCCATCTGACGTAGGCTGGGGACATTGCTCAGTGGTAGGGCACTCTGTGGTGTACATGAAGCCCCAAGTTTGATGCTCAGCGCTGGAAAAAGTAAATAAATAAATCCATCTAACCAGTCTTTCCCATTGTGAATTCCATGGAGCATTGTCTTCCAGAGATAACCAGAAACTATGATAAAATGATTCAAAAAGTTGGGATACTTTTCTTTTTTTGAGGCAGGGTCTCACTCTGTGGTTCAGGCTAGCCCTGAGCACAGCCTCAAACTCACATCACAGCAATCCTCCTGCCTCTGCCTCCCGAGTGCTGGGATGACAGGCGTGAGCCACCACGCCCCGCACTGTGGTGTGTGGTACTGGTTGCTGCTGGGCATGAGTCTCCACACCCAGTATGGTCTGTGGTTACCAGGGATCAAACCCAGGTCTTTGCGCTTGCAAGACAGGTGCCGGAACCATTGAGCTAACACCTCAGCCCAAAAGTTGGGATACTTTTCATGCTTTATGGCCTTCTTAGAACTTCCTGATGTACATGAGGATATTTAATGACCTGAAAATTCCTGCAACACAGTAATTTATTTAAATTCTGAGAAGCCAGGCGTGGTGGCTCACACTGTAATCCCAGTGCTTAAGAGGCTGAAGCAGTTGGTTTGTTGCAAGTTTGAGGCCAGTCTGAGCTACGTAGCTAGACCCTGTATTAAAAACTAAATAAAAATAAACAAATAAATAAATTCTATGGAATGTGTGCTCCCCAATGCATATGATCTTTTTCTTGTGTGTGTGGTTTGGTTTGTTTTTTGTTTTGTTGTTATTGTTGTTGTTGTAATCTTTTTCTCATAATAGCTGTCCACATTCCCTGAAATATCCTGTCGTGGTTGATATCTTGAGTCCTCCCAAGCCTCATGTGCCCAGAGGTAGGAGTTCTCAAAGATGATTGGATGATGGGGGTAGAGCTAACTTCCTATTAGAGGGTAGAGTCTCGTTTGAAGAGACGAATCACTAAGCATGTGTCTGGAAAGGCTCATCCCTCCTCCGGGCCCTCCTTTCTGTCTCTGCTTCCTGGCCGCCAGGACTTGAGCAGCGTTTCCTCCGCCAGCCTCTCCTCTGCTCTAAGAGGCCACAATAGTGTGACCTGACAGAGGCAGATCCTGCCCTGGAGCAGACAGGTAGGAACGAAACCTCTGCAAACTCCAAGCCAAAATGAAACTGTCCTCCTTTAAAGTGTGGTGGCAAAGAAAGAGATGAAAACATATATTCTGCTAAATAGAAACACTGATGTGATGATCATAATAACACCATTATTATTTATTATCTCTCCTGTGCTATATCCCTCTCATAGTTTCCCTTAATCTTCCATATGAGATTTTTTGTTTTGAATCAGGGTCTCATTAAGTTACTAGTTTTCCAGCATGGCTTTGAACTTTCAATCCTGTTGCTCCAACCTCATAGAGTGCTGGAATTACAAGTGTCCACCTGCCAATTCTCTATAATTATTTTGGGTGTGTATGTGTGTGCATTTTGGGTGTGTATTCTGTATAAATAACATATACCTTATTATGTAACATTTCACAAGTGAGAAAATTGAAGCTCAGGAGAGTTTCTCTAAGGCCATATGGCTGGGAAACAATGGTGGGGATCAGAACACATTGCCACAAAACTGTGTAGAAACCAAAATACACCACCTCGAACATGCCTGTTCAGCATAGGGATTATTTTGAGCTGATTATTTTGGGAAAGAGCAAACACAAGAAAAACTCTGAAAACAAAAGTAGAAGAGTCACCCTTTGATAGCACAAACGGCACCAGGAAGACGAAAAGGACTAAATCCTGAGTGACTCCGTGATGAACCGGGCTTGGGTGTAAATCCCCTAACAAGCTTTTCTCTTTACCCTTCTGCTCCCAAACAGACTCCCATCTCTCCCTAACTGACCTTTTCCCACACCCTTCTTTTTGTTTCAGCAAACAATGGTATTTTAGCTTGAAGTCTAAACTGCTCCTTTGAGATTTACCCTTGGGTTTTCCTCTCAAGTATTTCCTGGAGTGTCTCCCAAGTATACAGGAAGCATGCACATTATTAAACTTGTTTGTTTTTCTCTTGTTAATCTGTCTTTTATTATAGGAATCCTCACTAAAAACCTGTGGAGAGCAAACAGAAAATTATTTTCTTCCCAACAGAGGTCAGGCCATACTTTGAATGCAGATGCTTAACTACTCTTCCTTAGTATTTTTTCAGTCCAGTTCAAACCTTCTCTCCTGCTACAGTGGGGCCACAACATCATGGCAAAGAGTTTTCCAGTCTCAGAGTCAAAGAGGAAACTCACTGCTTCTCAGAATAACACATTTCATCATCAACTGTCTTTAAATATTTAAAAGGGGTTTTGTTGTATGTTTGTGGTAGTGAAGATCAAATCCAGGGCCTTCTCACAAAATGACAGCCTCAGCCCCTTTGCTACTTTTTCCTTTGAAACATGATTTTGCTACATCACTACGTTGCCCAGGCCAGGTTCAAACTTTTGATCCTCCTGCATCAGCCTCCTGGAGCACTGAGATTACAGCACATTTGGCTAGACAGTCCTTTATATTTAACTGAAATCTGCTGTATGTATCATCTACTCATTGTATATGTGGCATCTCACCCCAGAGATATTACATGAAGCCTAATATATTTCCACTGGGGAATAATTTCAGTATCTGAGGACAACTATTTTGTGTGCCTTCAAAAAGATAATCAAATTACAACTACATATTTTACTGTGCTGTAGGCACTGTGCAAATGAAGACTTGAACTAGATCTTCTACATATTTTGTCTAATCACATTGTTTTGGAAGTTTCCCAAATTTCCATGGTGGTGCAGGGACGGTATTTCTTATGTTTGTCTTTTGTTTTGTGTTTTTTATCATTGAGAAGCCAGAGAGAGAAAGATAAAAAGACCTTGAGAGAGTATATACATGATATATTCATTCAGATGCACAGTACTTTGGACAAATTTGGACAAATATACAAATTGTATATAAATGCATTTGTTGCTTAGTTGTTTTGTTTTGTTTTGTTTCTTGAGACAGGGTCTCTCTTTGTAGTTCAGGCTGGCCCTGAGCTCAGCCTCAAACCACATCACAGCAATCCTCCTGCCTCTGCCTCCCAAGTGTTGAGATTACAGGCATGAGTCACCACTCCAGGCACTGCGGTATGTGGTTCTGATTGCTGCTGGGTGTGAGTCTCCCCACTGCATTGTTGTATGTTACCAGGGATTGAACCTGGTCCCTTGCACTTGCAAGTCAGGTGCCAGGACCACTGAGCGAAATCCTGACCCCTGTCTAAAAAAAAAAAAAAAATCTTGGAAAGGATCTGCCAACTACCCTGGTCTGATAATTATACATTGTTACATGTATGAAAATATTACATTGTGCTATTGCAACCATAAATATGTACAATTAAAAATCATTAAAATCTACTAAAAATCATTTGGGGAGGTGTTGTGAATTAAATTTCACACATACTAAACATGTGCTTTACTATTGAACTATACTTCAATGCCCAAGAGCATTTTACAGACCCAACCCCAGGCCCTGCTCTGCTAGACAGTCCCTACCACTAAGCTACATCCTCCTTGTAACCGTAGAAGTGTGAGCTCTCCTTACCCTCTCCCACTGGAGAACTCTGATTTTGGTAGAGTGGTAAGAAGCATTTCTGTCACTGAGAATCACAGAAATGATTCTGCAGGAGTGGAGAGAGAAAGAAGAGCCTAATTCCTGAGCTCTGTTTTTGTTTTAGAGAAAATTAGATAATGAGCCAAACAGAAAAACAAAATTTTTTAATTTATTTTGGAGTTAGAGTCTCACTCTTGTGATAGGCCAGCCTCAGATTCCGAATGCTGAGATTATGGGTCCCCATGTCCAGCAAAACAAAAAATGTTAATGGCAAACCTAAAATTGACCTGCATCATCACAGAAGAAGATAAGAAGCAAGGAAGCTGTATACTCACAGGCACTGGAAGTTGAAGAAGAATTTGAGGGGATTTGGTTAAACACCTGGGGCAGCCCTGGGTGTGAAAGAATTGGGAAGAAGAAAAGGAATTGTGTATGTGTGTGTGTGTGTGTGTGTGTGTGTGTGTGTGTGTCTGTCTGTCTGTCTGTCTGTCTTTACTGAGGATCAAACCAAGGGCCTCATGCTAGGCAAGTGCTCTACGACTAAGTTACACCCCACACTCTGGAAAGAATTTTGATAAGTATTTCTGGGGGTTGAGGATGAGAGGCTGGAATGGATTTTGCTGTATATGTCTTCAGAGATGCAGAAACGATTAAAATTCCTCTTTAATTTTGGTTGATGAATAATGTGTCTGAGGCTGTGAAATTTACAAGAATTATAGCCCCTCCACCCACCCACACACAGCTTGCCTTCCTGGGGACTGAACCCAGAGACCATCCCCACTCCTTTACTTTGCTTTCTGAGACAAGTTCTCTCCTAATTGCTAAGTGGCCCAGGCTGGGCCCAAACTTGCAGTCTTCCTGCTTCAGCCTCCCCTGGGATTGCAGACCTGCACTGCTACCGCCCTCCCTTACAGCTGCTTTTACTGCCCTTCTCCTAAGTGTCCTATATCAACTGAGAGTGGTCACTAATACATTAAAAACCAAACAGTAAACCAGGCAGAGCGGTGCACAATTGTAATCCCAGTAATCAGGAGGACCAAAGCAAAGAGGATCTGAAGTTTGAGCCCAGCCTGCGCAGTTTAGCAATTTAGCAAGACCTTGTCTCAAAGCAAATAAAAAAAGAGGGCTAGGAATGGGCTGGGGATTTCGCTCAAGTAGTACTGCGCCAACCTTGGAAGCACAAGGGCCAAGTTCAATCCCCAGTACCGAGGAAAAAAAAAAAAAAAAAAGGCCAGGGAGACACCTGAGACAAAAATGCTATAATCAGAATGACTTTTTTAAAAAATTTAAAAAGCACTGTTGATGGAATCCAGACCAAGGGCGGGGCTCTAGCCCTCAGCCTGGCTTTTCAGATTCTTAAGTAATATTTTTTACTTCGAAGTCTCAGTTCTAACACTTCATTTCTTTGCTGCCACTTAGCGCTGGACGTCAATCACCCTCTGAGCATAGCCACAGGCCCTCATTACTCTGCGGAGGGCCGCATGGCACACCGCTCCCACAGGCGCCACCTTCTGCCACGCCGATTATTCGCGATGAACGCTTTGAGAAGGAGCAGACCGAAGAAACCGCCACGGCCTTCCCCCCACCCCACCCCCCACCCCGCTGGGTTTGCTTGACTGTGAGACCCGGATTTGCGAAAGCGCCCCAGCTCCTCTGCCGAACCTCTGCCCGCCCATAGAGGGCACCAGAGGCGCCCTGCTCACCCACTGACTGATTTCCTTCCCACAATTTGCTGCTCTCGAAATTCAGAACCCCTTTATCTTCTCCTTTCTCTAAAATTAACCACGTGTTTGTCAGCAGGCTGAGTAAACCCACGCTCAACCCCATGCCTTAGAAGAGCTGGTCCCCGCGGACCCCCGCGTGCATGCGAGCCGCGCGTGTCAGTGAATTTCTAACCATGTCTAACACGTGGTGTGAAGACGCTGCAGCCCGCGCGCAGCTCCGCGGGGACCCGCGCGGAGAGCAGCACTTGATGACGCCCCTCGCCCTGCAGCCTTCTCTAGAAACCAGCTCCTCCAACACCCGGGCACCGGCCTGACCCGCCTCTGTAAAGAAGGGAGAAGAGATCCTCAGAGGAGGGGAGAGGGAAAAGTTAGTGCAGGCGTGGGTAGGAGAAGGAAATAACCAACAGGCCGGGAGCAGGAGGCGGAGGCTGCTGTGAGCGTGCGTGATAATTGAACACTTACTTCTAGGGACGAGATCATTATAAATATTTTTTTCAATAGTAGGAAGTAAACCCAGGGCCTTTAGATCAACCTAACCTGAGTCCTTTTTTATTCGTTTTTCTAAGATAGGTTCTCACTAACTTGCTGCGTTATTCAGACTGAATTTAAAATTGAGATCCTCATACCTCCGTCCCCCAGAGTGCTGGGGTTACAAACAGGCACCACTGTGCCCAGCCCAAAATACTATTCTGTCAAGCTTTAGAAAAACACAGAATTGTGTTTTACTTTTTTTTCAGCTATGTTGTTTGCACACAGAGCACTGTATTGTGACTGGTGTGTGTGTTGGTTTGGGTTTCTTTGTTGGTGGTAGTGGTGTTTTTTGGGACTTTGTTTTTGCAGTAACCAGGGATTGAACTCAGGCCCTTGTGCTTCCAAGATAGGACTGGTACCACTTGAGCTAAATCCCTAGCCGTTGTATTGTGATTTGTGGGGAGCAGGAAATAGCACTAATAGAATGTCTCCAAGCTGTGGATGGAGGAAACACCTCTCCCTGCCACAGGTGAGAGACTTCCACCTGCCTCCCAGCAGTGGGACTCCTGCCTTGGTAAAAATGCCTTGTGAGGTGGGAAAACTCCAATGCGTTTTTATGCCCTGAGTTCAAGGTCATAATATCACACTAAAAAAAAAAAAAAAAAAAAAAACTTGCACACAGGAATATATCTGGATGCAGAATTTAATATTACAGTAAGCAAAGCTTACTCAAGGTCACCTAGGTGTTGTTGTTTGTTTTTCCAGTATTGGGGATGGACCTCAGGGGCTCAGGCCCCAAGCTCAGTGCTCTACCACCGAGCTACATCCCCAGCCCTCTCCAGGTCACCTAGAAATCGAATCTGGATGGCTCAGTAATTGGCCAGTTCCTCGGAAGTTTCTCTGAAGGGACTTACTTGAAACAAAATCAGCTACTCTAAGAAGGGATGTTAACAGTCAGGGGAAGAGAGGCATCAGCTCCTCCCACCGCACCCTTCCTGGTAAACTCGGTGATTGCCACTAAGAGAACCTGCCTGCCTCGGTGGCTGACAACATTTTCATCACAGTCCGGGTCCCCGGACAGCCATCCTCAGGAGTGGGTAAATGGGACTCTCCTGATCGAAATATTATAGACATCTAAATTGGGTAGAAATATTTATTATAGGCAGCCAGACAGGGCTGCCCCCCCAGTCCTTGTGAAAGATGAGAACACATGACAACTGTGCCCAGAGGCACCTCTGTTAGGAGCCAGGCCTCCCCATAGACTAGAGCCCAGGCCCATGTACTTCCCCCAGGGAAAAGATAAGTGCTAACACCTGGCCTATAAAGTCTAGATACATATCAGGCACCCCACAGGGTGACCCAGACTTGCAGATCCATTGTTTCCCAGGAAAGGCCTTTGCTTTTCTGTGTACATATGTTACGTGACCTGCTTCCCCACTGGATCAATATTACATCAGCATGATTTTGCTGTATAAAACTTCCTCTAAAAGTAGGGTCCTCCTCGACCCATTCAGGACCCTTTCTGCCTCTCGAGAGCTAAAATCTCTCCTTTCCATAAATGTTTCCTATGCTTAATCTCCCTTGTTCCTTAGAATTCATTCTTTTAGGGCTGAAAATTTAGCTCATTGGTTCCTGCACCTGCCTGGCAAGTGCAAGCTCCTGAGTTTGATCCCCAGTACCACATACAACGATGCCGGGCTTGGTGACTCATACCCATCAGCAATCAGAACCACATACTACAGTGCCGGGCATGGTGACTCACTCCATCCCAGCACTCTGGAGGCAGAGACAGGAGGACTGCTGTGAGTTCCAGGCTCACCTGGGCTACATAGTGAGCTCAGGGCCAAGAATTCGTTCTTTGATTTTTAAGGAATATGAACTTGACATACCTGGTATCTAGCAGCTTAGAAGTAATATTATATTCCCTTTATGATTCAGTGGCCCTATATCAAAAGAAAAGGGTTGTGTGTCCTGAAGAAACCACCAGTGTGATCCACACACCTAGACAGTCATGCTCAGCTGGCCAAGGCAGTACAAGCCTATAATCCCAGAACTGACAGACTACTGCAAGAGAATTTAGGAGTTGAAGGCCAGCCGAGACCACATGGCATGAGCAGTCTTGAAAACAAAAACAGTTGTCACCACGGGACATAACTATGACGCCAGCCCTCTGGGAAGTGAAACAGCAAGATGGCAAGTTCAAGGCTAGTCTAAGCAACTTAGTGACTTAGCAAGACCGTATTTCAAAATAAAAAATATAAAAAGGACTCTAGATATAGGTCAGTACAAAGACCCTGGGTCCAACTTCCAGGAGAGAGAAAAGGAGAGAGAAAGAAAATCAGAAATATAAGACAGCCAGGCACAGTGGCACATACCAAAAATCCCAGCATTTGGGAGGATGAAGCAGGAAGATCACTGTGAATTTGAGCCACCCCGGGCTGCAGAGTAAGTTCAAACTCAGCCTGGAACAAATCATTGAGACCCTGACTCAAAAAAAAAATAGTTGAAGGAAGAAAGAAGGCAGGAGGTAGGAAGGAAAGAAGAAGAAAGAAAAGGGAAACAAAAAAATTTAAATCTTCCTGCTCACCAGAGTGCTGGGATAACAGGTATGTGCCGCCACTCCCAACTTGAGTTTAAATTCTTGCTGTCACTAACTTGCTATTTTGGACAACTCAAGCAACTTTCATAAAGGTGTAGTCCAACCCACGATATATAAATTTTACCTGCTCTGTGGAACTATTATAAGGAGCAAATTAGGCAATCTTTGTAAAGCTCTTCCAGCAGAACCCCTGGCCCTTGGCAATATCACAGGCCCTTGCTTGAGTTGAAATGGAAACTAAGACTAAAGAAAAAAATTGACAAGAAAGCAAATGCTTGAATGAGAAAATCAGAAGGAAGGTAAGAAAGGACTCCAGCCAGGGAAAGTGGGAGGGACACTCCGATACAGGGCTCCGACTGGTCCACCATGGATCACTTGATCCTGGAGTCGTCAGGGATGAAGGATGGCTCTGTGTCTAGAAAGGCACTGTCTGACTGGGAGAGCCTGTCACGTGACGTTCTGACTGCTTGGCCTCCAGGACGTCACTGGTTCAGAAGATTCCTGGAGGCTTCTAGGGAGAGTTGAAGTCTCTGTAAACCTCTTACCAGTGTCATCAGGCTGGAAGGGGGACAGACCAGGTAAATCCAGGGCTATCCACCTGGTGAAGCCATGTCCTGGACAGACACTCCCTCCATGATTAACAGACCCCTATTCAGGCTTCAAGGTTTGGCCCGAGATTTAGGAAAAAGAGGATGCAACAAGAAAGTCAAGCTTTGTGCTGCTTTTAGTTGTCTATTGGGCATCTGGAAGCCCAAGGGAAGCGTCTCGGTTCTTCACAAAAGTGAATTTTCAGTCCCTGACTGTCCCAGAAGAAAAAACAGGTCCTGCCTTTAATGAGCAGCAGGTGGCGGCAACATAGGTAAGAGTTTCACATTGGAAATGATAACGCATTTGAAAATAGAACCTGGATGTAAGGGAGTATAGCTCAGTCATAGAGCATGTACCCAGCATTCTCAAAACACAGTTCCGTCCTTGGCCCGACACACACCACACACACACACACACACACATGCACACACACATGCATGCAAATACACCCATGCAGGGTATATGTTTGCTATCATTACTTTTTATCTTATCCCATACACACCTCCAATTCCACAGTGATTCCAAAATCCAACTTCTCATCGTCCTTGTAAACCTATCCTTGCTTACACTTTTATTTCCTACATCAGGCAGTGGTCCTCTTAATTGGTATTCACGCTCTTAGCTTTATCTCTCTCAAATGCATCTCCAAACATCTACCAGGATATGCTGCCTAATGTACAAGTCTGGGTTATTCATCTGGGTTATTCAGAAATTCTGAAAACTATGGGAACCAAAGTCAAACAGACTTCAACAAAAAGTAGGCATTTATTTGTATTAGCTGCTGGCATAGATAGATGCAGTCACTCAAACAAAGTCACTGGGAGGACATCTCTCCTCCCACCTCTAAAGTCCACTGTGACTTCCTTCTCAAGCCAGGCCTCAGCAGTGGAGGAAGAACTAAGAGATTTCAGATTTAAGTCGTATAACTTTTTTAGTCAAGATGAAGCATGGCCGATGCCTACTGTCCCACTACTCAGGAGACTGAGGCAGGAGGATCACCATAAGTTCAAGGCTAGACTCAGCTACATAGTTCAAAGCCAGGCTGAATGACATAGTGAGACCCTGTCTCAAAAAACCAAATAGCCAAATAAATGGAGGTTATTCCATCTTTTATTGCTTTAATAAAAAATTTGAGGAAGATTCTTACTGGACTAGTTTAGGTCATATGCCTGCCCCTGAACCATGTGCATGTCCTGGAAAGAGTTGCATCTGCCTCACCTGCTGTGCTTTGGATTTTATATGTGCTCCAAAAGCTCTGTATTGAAGGCCAGGTCCCCAGTGCTGCAGCGTTCAGAGATGGCCCTGTGAGAGGTGGTGGACCCTGGGGAATCTGACCTCATGGGTGGACTTATCCACCAGTGGATTCATATCACAATCAGGTGGGGAGGGGCTTTGCTCTGAAGCAGGCTCATCTCTGGTTAGGATACTCTGCCTGTCTCAAATCCAAAGCAACAGAGGCAGCTGACCATGAACTGAAATCTCTAAAACCATAAGCTAATGTCAAGTGGATCCATCTAAGCCAGTTCGTAACCACAACAAGGAGCTAATACAGCACCCAGTCATAGAAACTAAGCATGGGTAAGAAAAGGAAGACACAACGGGCACAGATACCAAGAGACAGGGTACAAACCATCAAGCCTGCTGGTGTCCCAGCATCATCATTCTGCCTAAAACTCTCTGCTTCTTCTTGATACAAAATACATGGCTTCTGTGATCTGATCTTTTCACTTGTCCAGCCTTGCCCCCGTTCTTATGTAATGTGTACTTCAGTCTCCTTTCCCACTGCACATTATGCTCATGCTCCACCTAATTTTTCTTTTTTTTCTTTTCTTTCTTTCTTTCTTTTTTTTTTTTAAGACAGAGTCTCATGTTGCTCAGATTGGCCTTGAATTCCTGGGCACAAGTGATCCTCCTGTCTCAGCCTCCTAAGCAACTGGGAGCATAGGTACCCCTCACCAAACCCAGTCTTGCATCCAGTCTTGTGTCTTACACTCAGTTTCTGAAATACCCATTCGAGAGAGCTGGGCAGACGACTCACTGTTAGCATTCTAGCCCAGCATAAGCAAAGCCCTGAGTTTGATTCTCAATACCATAAAAATAAAAACAAAGATAGTGATTCACACTCAACAGCAATCAGTACCACATACCACAGTACCAAGCATGGAGGCTCACGCCTGTACTCCCAGCACTCGGGAGGCAGAGGCAGGAGGATTGCTGGGAGTTCCAGACTCGCCTGGGCTATATAGTGAGCTCAGGGCCAGCCTGAACTACAAAGCAAGACCTTATCTCAAAACAAAAAAGACTTAGAATGTAGCTCAGTGTGAAAGCCCTGGGTTATGTCCCCAGAAACACAAGACATACACACACACACACACACACACACACACACACCCATCTTTCCTGTTGCAGCCGTGTGAGAGGATGGCTGTGCCAATGACTTTCCAGTCGCAGAACACAGTGCGGACCTGTCTTTCCAGAAGTGAGAGCCATGTTTGTGTGGACATAATCCTGGCCACTTTCACTTTCACCCGAGGCAATCCTCATGGTGAGATAAAGAGTGACATAAAAGAGGGAAAGCAGGCCCCAGAGGAACAACCTGCAAGCCTTTAAAAAGAAACCAAGTGGGGCCAGTGTTGTAGCTCAGTGGCACAGGGCCTGCTGGCAAGCATGAGCTCCTGAGTTCAATCCCTGGTACTGGAAAAAAAGAAAAAACAAACCAAGTGCTTCTCTCCCTTTACAGATTAACTTCTCAGCAAATGGGTGATGGATGAGAAATCCAGTTCTTAAAAGTCCTCATCATCCCTGAACCTTCCTTCCAAAAGGAAGCAAAATGAACCACCCAATTTCTGAACTTTTAAGGACCTGGAGCCTCCTCCCTTTGGTTTGGTGAGAACCTGAGCAAGTTCAGCCCTCAGGAGCCTGGAAACCGCTCCACCCAGCCTGGAAGCCCACCTCCCACTGCGAACTCTTCCCACCCCGCTGAGAGTGGACGGAGTGTGGACCGCATCAGCCTCCTAACAGGCCCAGTCCTGTTTTGCAGGGTGAATTTCCACCAGGAGGGTCGGCAGAGGAAAACAAGTGTCTAAAAAGCAATGGAAAGTAGTTCCCAAAGCTTGGCTTCACCCCAGGAAGCTGTAGAAAGAGGCCCCAAACTTCCAGTGCAAGTCCAGGCCTGTTTCCTGGCCCTCTCCAAGCGCCAGCACCCCAGGGACGCACAGGGCTTCGGGCCAGGCGAGGAGGGCAGGCTTTTCTGCTCCAGGCCTGGAAAAGGCAGACTCTGCTGAAGCAAAAAGAAGCTTTTGTGGGTTGTTTTAGGTTTTTTTTTTTTTTTTTTTTTTAGCTGAATTGCTTTACTTCTTGTCTTTTCATGCTTTTCTCTTCTCTACCAAAGTCACCTTTTAGTACCCTCCTCCAAAATAATTCAGTTTCTCAGGTTGGTGGGCAAGAAGAACAGGGGCCCTTCCAGGAGCATACTGGACTTTTCCTCCCCTTCTCTCTTCCATTCCTCCAGCCCCACTCCCTCTTCTCCTGCCCTCCCTGGTCTCTCCCTCTCTCTTGTCATCCTCCTGCCCCCTCCATCTTCCTCCCTCTTTCTCTTCCTTCTCTTCCTCTCACCAAGTGAAGAAAAAGAACTTCGGTACCTCGGTCCCTCCCCCAGCCCCACGAGGGGGACTAAGATGGCGGCTTCTCCTTCACCGACTGTAAATGAACTGCGATTTTATTAGCAGAGAGATCGTCCGCGTCCCCATCTGGGCTCTGCTGTGTCCTCGCTGGCCGCTCTCAGGCGAGTTACTTAACTTCCTCACCTGTGAAACCCGGGACGCTTTGGCCTGGGCCCCGTGAAGCCGCCTGGAGGGAGGCCTGGCCCGGCAGGCAAGCAGGCAAGCAGGCAGGCAGGCCGGAAGACTCAATCCTGCTCGCGCTCCTGCTCACAACTGCACCCCTCTCCGCTGCCAATCCTCTCCTCTCGGATCCCAGTCCTGTCTTTCAAATGTGTCATCATTTATTTGCAAACACGTCTATTTGATTTCAAATGAAAATACTTTGGAATTGCCTTGAAAACAAAACACATGCAGGGGGGGCGGGGAGAGAAATTCTGGCAGACATGTTAGTAAACAGTGAAATACTTTTTGACGGCTGAATGCAGAGAGTTCACACCGACAGACTTCCGATGGGTGCAGACAAGTGAATATTAGCAGAAGGACGTCTCTCTAGAAACCAGGAATGTGGATCTCACCTTCTTCCTTCCACTGGGACTCCAACGCCCCTCTTATTGGGTGACCCAGCTAGGCCTGTTGACTTCTGTTGCTGCAATCCGGGTCTCACCTGGATCATTCCCAGAATTCATCAGCAGTGCTGCAAGTTAAATACTAAATTATTCATGCAAACAGTGGGGAGTGAGCCAAATTCAAAACCTTCCCTTTAGGGACACTGGCTATTCAGGAAGCTGTTAAGAGAGAAAAAACTGAGAGGCCCACAGCCCATCCTGTCGTGACCCCTGGGCCTCCAGAACTCAGGACTGAGCCAGGAGTTAGGGAGAGAAACAGAAGAGCCGTCTCCTTGTTGCTAGAGCCCTGGGCAGCTCTCAGGAGGCGTGGAGGGGGACAGGCTTCCTTCTAGCCTCATCTGCAGGGGCAAAGCTGGCCACACTTGTGAAGCCCGGGTCCCAGCGTGAGCAACTTTCTCTCCTCCTGCTGCTAAGGAGCTCCTGGGAAGGGAGGTTTTCTTGTCTCCCAGGCCAAAGCAGCCCCAGCATGGAGGCGAGGGCCCCCTTGTGTGGGAAGGTGGCCTGCTCCTCAGCTCAGGGGTCTCACCCTTCAGAGTGCAACCTTGAGCCCCCATCCCACCCCACCCACTGTTTCCAGGGTCCGCAGGAGATGCCCCCCCAAGAAGCCAGTGCAGGGCCTGGAGTGCTACCATTGCTGCTAATGGGCTGTCCCCCTCAGCCCCAGCAGAGGTCCGCTTTTGTATGGACTTTTGCTTCTTTACACATTCTCCTTCCACACTCCCCACAAGTAACCGTAAACACCTTCAGCCAGAGCCTGTTACTAAGCAACAAGCTGGGCCTCCCTCCCCTTCCCAGGGTCACAGCCCAGCCCCACTCACAGAACCCCTGCCTCCAGGGCAACCCCTGCCACAGCATGCCAACCCCACCCAATGGTGAAGAACAGACATCTGAGGTGGCATGGACTCCCCAGCGGGCCTGACACGGGAATAATGAAAAGAATGCAGGCACTGGGTGCCGCAGTGCTGCCTGCCAAGGACACCCGCCTGGCTTCGACCGTATTTACAGCTCTGAGCAGCAGGCCTTTCCTGTCCTCGAAGCACAGGGGTTGCAGCCCAGGACTCTGCACCGATCGGCATCCCCCAGCCCTTTTTTATTTTTTATTTTGAGACAAGGTCAGTTCAGTAAATCTCTACATTGCTGGGCTTGGATTTATGGTCCTCCTGCCTCAGCCTCCCTGAGTGCAGGGAGGGCAGGTATGTGTCATCACGCACAACCAGCGGGTTGCATCTTTTTTTTTTTTTAAGGTTTTTTGAGACAAGGTCTTGCTTTGTAGTTCAGGCTGGCCCTGAGCTCAGCCTCCAACTCACATCACAGCAATCCTCCTGCCTCTGCCTCCCGAGTGCTGGGATTACAGGCGTGAGCCACCACGCCCGGCACTGTGGTATGTGGTACCGATTGCTGCTGGGTGTGAGTCTCCATGCTCAGTATGGTATGTGGATACCAGGGATCGAACCCAGGTCCTTGCACTTGCAAGACAGGCGCCGGAACCACTGAGCTAAATCCCCAGCCCTTGACCATTCTAAATTTTGAGATGGTTCCATGAAGTCACTAAATTGCCCAGGCTGGGCTCAAATTTGCTGTCCTTCTGCCCCAGTCTCCCCAAACAGGTGTGTGCCACCACAACCAGCTCAGAATTTTTTTTTTTTTTTAGATAAAGTTTTACTATGTAGCTCATGCTGGCTTTAAACTTGTAACAACCTTCCTGCCTCAGCCTCCTAAGTGCAGGAATTATAGGTGTGTGCCACCACACCCAGCTCTCAAGCACATTTCTTGAAAGAAGCCTGATATGCCATAGAATTGGAGTTGGGAATTCTTGTGCACTATGTTCTATCCCGGTTGTATTTTGGAACTACCTAGCTTTCCTTTCCCTAACTTGAACCGGGTCTTGTAATCCTGACCGTGCTCCTGGAAGTCAGAAAGAGGACCAAAGTGGCTTTTCAGAGAAGCACAAAACCTACCATGATTCTCTCTGGACTCCCCTGAGTGTTTGTCCAGCTGTCAGGTACATCATGCCAAACCACTCACAGAGAGTGAGGATACTGATTTAGTTTACTTTCTTCATTGCTGAGACAAAATACCTCACACCCAAAGTCGAAGGAGGAAAGGCTGGTTGTAGGTCACTGTTTGTAGTGGTTTCAGTCCATATTTGGCTGGCTCCAAGGCAAAGTGACGTGGCAGAGGGGCGTCATGAAGGAGAAGGAGTTCTTGGCAGCCAGAAGGCAAAAAAAGCAGCAAGTGACAAGCAGCGATCCTCTTTCTGTCACTCATACTCTATGCAGGTTCCCTGCCCTTAGGCGGCGAATCCTTAACCCTGGCATGGCATCACACAGGCATCCTGGCATCAACACCCTGGATGCAGCCACCTGCAGAGAGCCCACCTCTGACCGCATGAGGCTTTGGGGGCATCTAGATACAAACCACAGCAGATACTTTACACACACCCTGGCGGTTCCCCCTCACGGTCACACAGTGCTCCGGGGAAATGCTTTTGTCGTGGATGTTTCTGTCTGTTTTGCTGGGAATCGAACTCGGTGAATCAGGAAAGTGGGAAACAGGGAAGCTGGCTGGGAAGGAGGTGGGATCTGATATTACAAGATCCCAGGACATCTGCCCCAAAGAATCCTCAGGACCCATGTGGAGAAGTTCCCCTGGGTTCCCACGGGGTGCAGACATAATAAAAGGACACAGAGGGTTCCGAAGAATTCTCCTGCCTACTTTAATTTTTCCAGTCTCAAGTACATGTAAAACTCTGCTTTTGCTGTTATTTTGTTTTGTTGCTCATTTTATTCAATTCTTTCTTTGAGAGGAAAAGAACCTGGAATCCACCTCTAGAAGGAGATGCAAGACCCCAAACCTAGTAACATTTATTTGGCAAGTTGCCTCTTAGGGATGACCTGTTATTAATTCCTGTTGAGAGCCGAAATCATGAGGTCCACAGTAGTGAGGTCAGATGCCCTGGCTCAAGGTCAGGACCCTGTCAAGTTGTCACCTCTGGAGCCAAACCTAGTCCTGCTGCCCCAAAAGCCTGTCACCTCCCCACTCCCAGCCCCTCTGCCTCTGGCCCCTGGTTAGTCCCACTTCTCTTCCAGGGACCTGAGCAATCAGTGAGCTACAAGACTATGGCAAAACTTCCCTATAAATCATCCTTCTGAGCACAGCTTCTTGCCAAGTGGGCCTGGCAGGACGACAGGAGGACTCGATGACGTTGTCTGCGTACACATGCCACGGAGACACTGCCGTGCACTTCGGAGGTGATGAGGCAGAAGAAGAAGCCCAGATAGGAGGCCGTAATTCGGGGAAGCCATTTGGAAACCCATTTGGTAACCGGGCGCCCGGACCAGCAATCCTCCAAGTAAAGAGCACAAATTAATTCTGCTAAAGCCAAGCGAGCCTGAGAGAAGGTAGCAGGAGGCCTCCTCAAGAGCAAGGGGACTTCACCAGCTGAGCACGGCAGGCCCTTGGTTTTCCTGGTTACCCAGGCCTGGGTGTGTGATCCATGGGGCCCTCAGAGAGACACAGCACAACCTTTCTTTCAGAAATAACTGATTGTCGGGTCCTGTTTCCAAGGGCTACTCATCTGGCATCACAGCACGGGTGGGGGTCATCACGAGGAGACGAAATGGTAGAGAAGTCTTTATTGCCAATGCTCTCAGCACTTATATACAGCCCCACTTCCTTGTTCCCAACCACCCCAAACCAGCCTTATAGGGGGCGGTCCTCGTCTATTTTCCCTTAATCACTGTGGCCCAGAGCTGTGTACGTGCTGCCTTGTACTTCCTTTATGGAGTCGGCGTTGTTTAGCCTCAGGGGACCCCCACATCTCCCCCCTTCTTCTTTAGACACCAAAAGCCTCAACCAGTGCCTGTCTTAGGTTGAGGACAATGCATTTCACTGCTTACCCATCACTGGGTGGACCAGTGGCGCCGGCGGATACCCCTGTCTTAGGTTGCTAGTGCTGCATCTTCTTCTTACCCGTCTTTGACTACCTGGCCATCATACTGAGCCAAATGTAGGAGGAGGGGTCTCCAGCTTCCATCGCCACGAGGGCCTGACGTACAACGTGTAACTGTTGGTCATTGAATTATGAAGAAAGAATAGGGCGTGAGCGGAATGCAGGGGTTATTTGCTGAGAATAGCAAAACAGAGCGTGTGGGCCAATTGGAAGGCCTCTGTGGTATTGGTCAGCGTGCCATCAAAAGAGATGCCGGCCTTGCCCAAGTTTGCGTTGGTCGTGAAGATGGAGGGGAAGAAGAGGGCATCAGTCCCCGCTGGCTGAAGAATCGATGGGTTCTGGACAAACGCCCATCTTGTCTCGCTCTCTGGGCATGCGAACAGGATGCACAAGACGAGAAGGAACCCAAACAGGAGCATCAGCATCTGTTGGATAAACACAAACAGAGCCCCTGCTGGCCACCAGCATGGCGTCAGGGCTTTTCCATGTGCCGGTTAAAATATCTTTCCACATGACCATAGGAAGGTTTGAATCTACCCATGGCTTTACATGCTATCAAATAGTTGAGTATCAAAAGCACTCGGTGGAGTTGATTAGAAGGAGACTGAGGTAAAGACAGAGGTCCCCCCTCATTGCTTTATTTCTAAGTAGTTTTTTTAAGTTTGGTTGGCCCTTTCTACAATTCCCTGTCCAGTGGGGTTACAAGGAACACCAAATTTGTGTTTAATGCCCCACTCGCGAAAGAAATATTCTAGCTGTTTGGAACTGTAGGCAGGGCCATGATCAGTCTTAGTAGCCCTGAAATTGGACACCCAAGGCACCTTCTTGTAAACAGGAAGCCGGGAAGGGAGGGGCGGTAGGCTCTGGGCGCCATCTTAGGTGCGCCTTTCAAAAATTCTTATCGTGCACCTCGGCTAGACACCTCTGTTTAAGATCTTTCAGCTTATTTCTGATCTCTCTAGCACCCTCTTCTAAACATGTGACCTGTAACTGCTCCTCTAGTTTCTCTATCTCTTGCTCTAGCCTGTTCTCCTCTGCTTCACTGTCTAAGTCTTCATCGTCAGTGTGAGTCTGTAAATCACTGTTCCCTCCTTTTACCGCTGTCTGGGTCCGGACCGCAAACTTCACGGAGGAGACCTCTGCGGAGCCTTTGCAATCTTTCCCTGAGCGAACGTCTCCTTCAATCTTTCCCATTTGTACTTCCAGTTTTTCCCCCTGCTCTAAATCTAAATCCTGAAGTGACTGTTGGGAGACCTCCTCTTGGACATCTTGGAGGGTCCTCTCACTATCCTCGAGGGCCTCTTTCACTTTTGCCTCATTAGTCAAAAATGCATCTCGCACCAGCCTCCAGAGGGAGAAGGCAGCCACGGGGAAAGAATCTGGGTCATGTCTAAGAGCCTTTTGGAGATCGTTTTTGACATGGTCCCAGTCAGACAACACAAGGCTTCCGCCGTGCCAAAACCAAGGACTGAAACGATCACAGTCTCTACCAGTAGCGAGGCACTGTCTGCCTTAATAGCACTGCCATTTTGTTGTAGGAGGAGGCGGACCTGCCGCTCCATAACCTGTCTAGAGTGGGAGGACCCCATAGTGAGACGGTCCTGAATTCAATACACCCCTACTTACTGTGCCGGCCCGGGGTGGCCCAGTGGCAAGTCCTCACGATGCCAGATCTAGGTTGGGACCTCCGGTTGTCAGGTCCCATTTCTGAAGGCTTCTCATCTGGCATCGCACCACGGGAGAGGGTCATCACGAGGAGACAAAATGGTGGAGAAGCCTTTATTGCCAGCACTCTCAGCACTTATATACAGCCCCACTTCCTTGTTCTCAACCGCCCCAAACCAGTCTTATAGGGGGCAGTCTCTATCTCTGTTTTCCTTTAATCACTGTGGCCCGGAGCTGTTTACGTGGTGCCTTGTACTTCCTTTATGGAGTCGGCGTTGTTTAGCCTCAGGGGACCCCACAGTGGTGGTTCACACATTATAATCCTATATACTAAGGAGGCTGAGGCAGGAAGATCACTGTAAGTTTGAGATCAGCCTGGACTATATAGCAAAGACCCTGTCTCGAAAACAAAAACAAAAACCAGCACAGAGGCTCACACGGCCTCCATAGGACATGCTTTCAGCTTTAAACTGCTTCCTTAGATCTTACCATAAACCAGACCCTTAGGAGCTGCAGGATACCCAGAGCAAAAGGTTTTATTGAACCATTACTGATAATTAATCAGCAAAAGAAGCAGGTCCCAGAGTTTCTGCAAACTAAGGGCAGAGGGGCTAGCTTGCAGCTGGAAAATGTCCACCAGGACATATCTGATGGCATTTCTGTAACGAACACATGGACAGAAGATCTGAGAGGCTCACATGCAGTCTCTTCAGGCTGTGGGGCAAGCCTTGTCGCACCGCCATCCTCCTCCCTTCCTGGCTGCACAGCTTGAGCAGTCTTCGAAGTGGATGTGTCAACACTGTGCAGAGGCCACGGGGTTGGGGTCCTGGCATTTTTGTTTAGGGCAGCTCTATTCATCACTTAAAAATACTGGAAGCAGAGTTGAGGGTATAGCTGAGCAGTAGAGTCCATGGTCAGCACACATGAGATCCTGAGCTTCTTCCCCAGAACCACTAACAAAAAGAATAAAATAAAACTAGAGTTGGGTGTGCTAGACAAATACATGGTATCCTGCACTTTCAGAGGCTGAGGCAGGAGGGTTAAAACTTTAAGCCCAGCCTGGGCAACCAAGCAATTTAACAAGACCCTAGGCCGGGGATATAACGCAGTGGTTCTGGCGCCTGTCTTGCAAGCTCAAGGGCCCAGGTTTGATCCCTGGTAACCACCTACCAATACTGGGCATGGAGGCTCACCCCAGCAGCAATCAGTACCACATACCACAGTGCCGGGCGTGGTGGCTCACGCTTGTGATCCCAGCACTCGGGAGGCAGAGGCAGGAGGATTGCTGTGATGGGAGTTTGAGGCTGAGCTCAGGACCAGCCTGAACCACAAAACGAGACCCTGTCTCAAAAAAACCTTTAAAAAAAAATTTAACAAGACCTGTCTCAAAAGTTAAAAAGAGGGTCAGGAATTTAGCTCAGTGGTTCCGGAGCCTGTTTTGCAAGAGAAAGGACCCAGGTTTGATCCCTGGTTAACCACATACAATACTGAGTGTGGAGATTCATGCCTGTAATACCAGCACTCGGGAGGCAGAGGCAGGAGGATTGCTGTGATGTGAGTTTGAGGCTAAACTCAGGGCCAGCCTGAACCACAAAGTGAGACCCTGTCTCAAAAAAAAAGTAAAAAAGAGTTTGGGAATATAACTCTGTGTGAGGACCCTGAGCTCAGCTCCAGGTTCATATAAACAAACAAAAGTAAACAGATGCATGGAGAAAAGTCAAACACACTGTGGTTTGTATGTCAAATGGAGTATTGCTTTATAGTAGAAAGAAATGAACTATTGATACACACATCAACTTAGATAAATCCCAGAATTGTGTTGTGCCAGAGAATTCAGGTTCCAAGGGTTCCCTTCTGTCTGAATCTATTTATATGACATTCTCAAAAAAACGTAATTACATGAAGCTGGGTGTGGTGAAACATGTCTATATTCCCCTTACAGCTGTAGGAGGCTGAGGCAGGAGGATTACAAATTCAAACCCAGCCTGGGCAGTTTAATAAATCAGAAAGACCTTGATGCAAAACAAAAGAAAGCTGGGGATATAGCTCTGTGAAGGCCCTGGGTTTGGTTCCCAGTACACAAAGAAGGAAAGGTCGAGAAGAAGGAAAGAAAGAAGTCACATGCTTCTAGTTTACCGGTCTTCACTTTTTTTTCCTTCCGTTGACCCCAGGACCTCAGACATGCTAGGCAGGAACTCCAGCCCTGTCTACACCCCGGGGCCGCCCTTTCCTGCGTGTTAGGACGGTCCCAGCGCACTGGCCCCAGAATAAACCTCTTGCTGTTGCAAGAGCTGTTGCTCTTGCTCCTGCCTCTGCCCTCCCTACCCTCCAATAGCTCTTTACTCAACCCGAATGGGACATGGGAGGGTTGCCAGAGCAGGCCCGGGAAGGATGGGCAGAGGGCAGAGTCTTCACTGGTAGCCAAGAGACGGACATCATAACCAGAAAAACCCACCCAGCTTCCTTCCCCATCAGCTTCAGCCAGGGACTCATCATTACAGCACAGGACCCAGGCTGGACACAGCAGCCGGACACCTTCAGCACACTGCTCGACATCTTTGCCCGTCTGTGTCTTGGTACATCACACACTCTAAAAACTGCTCATGGGACCGTCACAAAGAGCTGGTGTGACAGCGTTGGGGCCAAGCTGCTCTCCAGCCCATGACATCTGGGAGTTTGCAGGACCATCGGCAGGACCACAGAGTCACCAGTCGTGGTCCCGCCATTCAGATGCTCCTCGAATCTGAAAGTCACGCTGCCATCCAGACACAGAGTGGCATATGCCTGGAATTCCAGCACTGGGGAGGCTGAGGCAGAAGGATTACCTCGAGTTGGAGGTCAGATCAGAAGTCAGGCTGCCCTTCAGCCCACAGGACCAGCTCACAGAATTACAGCAGCAGCCCTTCTGTCCAGTCTATGGCACATCCTTCCTTCTCTGAACCACCTTCTGCCAGGTGCTATCTGGCTGTGCCCACGATGCCCCATCTCCACCTGCATCCACCATGGACAGCACAGGCCCTCGCCCTATGTAATGGAACCTCGGAGTGGAATGGATGGACCTTTTCCTACTAAAAGGGAGGCCACACCTCAGAGCATAACTTTATAAATGCATCTC
This sequence comes from Petromus typicus, assembly GCA_004026965.1. NCBI lineage: Eukaryota > Metazoa > Chordata > Mammalia > Rodentia > Petromuridae > Petromus > Petromus typicus. The sequence goes on along the minus strand of PVIR01010414.1, from coordinate 859 downwards.
TTATAAATGCATCTCTGTGTATTCATGGACTTATTTATTTATCTGTGATACTGGGGATTGAATGGGACCTTTGCTCTGAGCTACATCCTCAGCCTCCCCCAACCCTATTTTTATTTTATAATAAGCTCTCACTAAATCACTAGGCTAAATTGGAACTTGTAATCCTCTTCCCTCAGCCTCCCAGAGTGCTGGCATGGCAGGCCTGTGCCACTGTGCCCTAGCGTACAAATTTATTTTAAACAGCAAAGTGAAGAGTCGAGGGTACAGCTCAGTGTGCAGGCCCACGCGAGAGGCCCTGAGTCTGTGCCCCAGAACTGCAACAAGAAGAGAGAGAATCCTCCCCTTGAAGAAAAAAGCAGAAAGAGCAGCACAGATGAGATAAAAGCAAGAGTGCCCCACGCCTCACATCCCACACAAATCCCCACGCCCGGCACTCAGTACACCAGGCCGGAGGGGCTCACGGGCCTCGGCTCTGCCGTAGACAATCCCAGCAAGGGGCCACACGTGTCACTCGGTGACTTCTGCCTGGGGTGATGCCTGGGCCATAGGCCTCACTTTCCTCACAGTGAAAATGTGGAAGCCTTAGCGTCCACTTTGCGGGATCACACTAAACAGTTCTTAGCGCCTCAGAAGTTGCAGTGTCTGTCTTCTGCAACTCTGGGAAGGAGCCCAGGGCTTCCTTCATGCTGAGCGAGTAAAAGCCCAGCCCTGAGCAACATCCCAGCTGCCCTGCTAACTACAGCTAGAGCTTCACCCGCAAGGAGACCACAGCTGCCAGGGAAGGACACAGACCCAAAGCTTCCAGAACATTGCTTAGCACAGTGAGAAAAACGCCAGGAAGGCTCTGAGGACAGAGTCC
>PVIR01010413.1:0-50106 GCA_004026965.1 Petromus typicus | reverse complement strand
AAGAAACTTTTCTTATCTCAACATTTATTTAGTGATCTTTTCTTCATGTCTGTATGGGAGTTAATAGCATTTAAGATATAAAAGCTTTTGGAATAATGAAAACCAATTATTTTCATCTGAATTATTTATCTTTTACATGTGCATGTGTAGTCTTTGCTGACAAAGAATTTCAGATCTAACAAATTTAGCATTTCATTATGACTTCCAATCTTTTAGGTTTTTATTACCCAGTCTCTCTCCTCCATGACATTTTAATTATCATGGAGATGTTCAATATATGTTTGTATAATATATTTAAACTCCTGTCTATTTCTATTTATCTAATTTGTTTTTTCTTTATATGCAAAAAGAGCAAGAGTTTTCTGCTTTCTAAAAAGGGGATGATGAGTGTTGAACGCTGAAAAAAAATTACTTGAACTTGGGAATGGTAGCAGGGATAGAGAGGAGGAGCAGATTCAAATACACTGAGGAGGTGAAAGTGATCAGCCTTGTTGGTTATGTGTTGAGTCAGGGAGGTGAAGAGCAGTCCGATGTATGCTCTGGTTCCCACTTGGTGATAGCGATCATGGTGCTGTGAATGAAGTTGTAGAATACAGACAAGCAGCAACCTGTTTGAGGGAGGTCATTTCAGTTTCAAAATGTTGAGTTTGGGGCATCATCCACTGGATGTCAATGTGGATTTCTACAAGTAAGTTTAGTATGAAAGACTGAAGCTTGAGAGAGAGATCAGAGCTTGGGAGCTCTATCTTAAAGATAGATGCAGAGCTTTATTTTAAAGGCCTTGGTAAAATGTTGGAAGTTGACTACTGGAAAGAAAGATTATGTAAAGTGGAATAGCTTTTGATTAGTGAAAAGATCCAGAATAAGGGCAATTCAAAGGCTTATGGACCCTTAGTTATGTAGCTTTATGGAAATATTTTACTTTGACAGGAAAAATGATGGAAAAAATAAGTGAAAGTCTTTAATTTCTAAACATTGAGTGAAGATCTTTATATATTTTGTAAATCTGTTAAATTTGAATGAGTGTAAAATAAGATGACTTGGTTAGAAAATGATCTTCCAAGAATTCCCATACTTTCTAGAGCACACTTAATGTTTCTGGGACATTTGTTATGATTTAAAAAATTTAGTCTTAGCAGTCTATTAGTTACACTTCCCTTGGGTGGCTCTCAAAATAAACTGACAAAGGAGTGCAGTGTTGATAATCTCTTTGACCTAGTTTTAAACTGCTATTATCAGAAAGGCCTTCTTCATTGAATTATGATGGACTTTAGAAATAGACCTTCTTTTCATAGGCAGGAGTGCTAGATGACTAATGTGTACTGAACCCAGGTTACCAACTTTGGTTCTGTTTGTTTAATACATCTGATTATCTCTTTGAAAATATTTTAGGTAATTTTTTTGTTTGTTTTTTTGGAACTGGGGATCAAACTCAGGACCTTATGGTTACCAGGCAGGCAATGGCACCACTGAGCTGTGTTCCTGGCCCCTCTTTGAAAAGATTTTTAAAGTTTAGAATTTTGTCATTGTTAATTCAGATTCTCTTTGCTTACTTGATTTGAAGGAAGTTTTTTGTTTGTTTGTTTGTTTGTTTTTATTTGTAAATTTTATTTGGTTTGTTTTCTGCCCAGTTCGTTATGGGAGATGAGGCATGTCTATTTGTTTGACACATACTGCTCCAGTGACTTCTTTTATATAATTCCTGCTAAGATCATCTAGCTGCTAATTGTGCATCTCAAATGACTGATTTATATTGGATATCATACGACATCCTTAAAAGATAGTGCTTATTTGAGATAAAGGAATGGGATTCAATCTTAAATTTACAAAGATAGCTGTGTAAGGACAGAGATAAATGAAGGAAGCCTCAAAGATAATTATGTCTGGACAAAAACATATTCCTGTACTCCTGAATCAAAGTGGGGTCCATAAAGAAAACCTAATTTGCTTTTTTTTTGAGACAAGGTCTCACTTTGTAGTTCAGGCTGGCTCTGTGCTCAGCCTCCAACTCATATCACAGCAATCCTCCTCCCTCTACCTCCCAAATGCTGGAATTACAGGCGTGAACCACCACACCCACCACTGTGGTATGTGGTACTGATTGCTGCTGGCCGTGAGTCTCCATGCCCAGTTATGTATGTGGTTAACGGGGATTGAACCCGGGTTCTTGCGCTTGCAAGACAGGTGCCGGAACCACTGAGCTATATCCTTGGCCCAATTTGCATTATTTTTATAAGACTATTTTATTTATGTTAGAAATAAAGTACATTTAAAATTAATATGGAGATCAATAAACTTATTAAAATATATTTTTAAAAAGTCAAAGTTTAAAAATAAAAATTAATTGTTATAATTTGTAGTTAATGTTAATAGTTAACCTTTTCATAATATATTTTTAAATTGATTTTATTGATACATTTTATATACACATTATGATCACAATCAACATTGAGAGTTTGTACCAGTACCTGACAAAACTTAATTCTCATAATATTTTTATAGCTGCTATTTTTCTTGGTTTAAGTTATGTTTGGGATTAAATAAATTGTTGATGAGAGAAATGATGAGCAAGAATAGTCCTGGGTGGGGCGATAGTATTGCTCCTGAACTCAGCTGCCAAAGTCTGCCAGGACAGCCTGTTGGTCAACTTGCATTTTTGAGTTAAAACTCACTGCTGTTTATTCATACCAGAAAGCCATAGCATTGCTGCATCCCAGATAGCCTTCCTTTCTTTCTCTCTCCTCTCCCTCCCTCCCGTCCCTCCTTCCTTTCTTTTTTTTAGCTTTTTTTTGAGGCAAGGTCTCACTTTGTAGTTCAAGCTGGGCCCGAGCTCACTATGTAACCTAGGCCAGCCTCGAGCTCACAGCAATCCTCCTGCTTCTGCCTCTCAAGTGCTAAGATTACAAGCATGAGCCGCCATGCCTGGCATTGTTTTTGTGGTACCAGGCACTGAACTCAGGACCTTGCTTTTGCCAGGCAGGCGCTGGAATTACTAAACTAAGTCTCCAGCCCCTGCTGATCATTTCTTAGCTTCTCTTTTATTGTGTTTGATTTTTTGATCACAGCTCTTTTTTCTTTTCAATTTTTGAGTGTAGACAAGAATTTCTTCCCATGTTTTATTTAGGGAGTGGTGGTATTAAAATAGTTTATCTTGCTCTTTGTGTCTGTCCCATACTCCCTTCTAGATAATGACTCTTCTTTCTGTGGATTATGAGACTGTTGAGTTGAAGTGTGCCTTTCTCTAATGCCGTCTGACATGAAAAACTTCATGGAAATATGTGAAACTACATTGGACACAGCCTCCATGAAGTATATTAACTTATTCTTAGACAGACTCATCTTATTCTGAATAGGAGCAGTGCAGGGAAGTGGTCGTTTCTCTTTTGAAAATTCTTTTGTATTATTTTTAAAGATAGGTGAAGCCTAGAATCTTCCTTTATATAAATAATATTTTGGGGAATCCTTATAATTTTATCGTGAAAGGACTTTCTTATCATTTATTCCTGGCCTTTTATGGAAACTGAGTCCCAGAGAGAAGGAAGATGACTTGTTTAACATTAAGAATGAGAAAGTTGGTTCTAACTGCTGGGATGCCCCTCCTGGGTCATTACTTAAATCCATGTGCAGACTCTGCAATCCACACTTGGCTCCTTTAGAGAGGACGGCCAGACCTCTCCCTCTTCCGTTTTACACTCGGGGCCGCAGTCATTCATGAAAATTCTTGTGAAACTTCTTGATCTTGAATGTTGACAGCAACTTTTAAAAGGCTATAGATCGACACAGTACATTACAAGCTCTTTGGCTGCAAGTTTTACTGTTAACAAATTCAACAAAATAGCCTATGCTTCTAGCTTCTTTTGGAAACAAGAGTTGGGAAGGAAGACTGCCTTATTTGGATGGGGTTCTCTGCCTTCGATTTCCTCATGTGGTCAACCGTTGCCATTCCCCGTGCCTCACGTTATTCTCTCTGACCTCTGTAAGCATTAGAGTTTTCTCTCTTGTAAGAAAACTTAAAACATTGTTATAGTTATCACACTGCTCTCCTGTTTGTGTTATAACTTATTGCAGGCCTTTGCAACAGCCTCCATTTTTATGGATTTCCCTTGGCATCTAGATTAGCAAGGGTTTTTTTTGAACAACATAGTCTATGAGGAGAATGCAAATGGTGGATAAGTTCAACTTGTCAGCTTGAATGCTATATTTATAAATATAGCTTTTTTAGTTTTCCTAAATTACATATATTTACCATGAGTTACAATCTTAAATATAGCAGTGCATTTTCTGAAATTCTTTGGTATAGTTTTTTGAAAAGATACTATAAGGGCAATTTCCCGCCACAAATAATAGTTTCACAGAAATGATTTGTCATATTGACTGTAATGGCTACTACGAGTTGCTTTTTTTCTCTTTTATTTTTTTCTGGAACTGTGGATCAAACTCAGTACCCTGTGCTTGCGAGGCAGGCATGGTGCACTGAGCTGAACCCTCAGCCCTCTGCCGCCAGGTTCCCACCAGTTTCTTAATCTTTTTGAACCCATCTATTGCTGAGCGGGTAATATTCTGTGATTGTCAATATTTAGAGATTGACTATTCCAATAATTCATTAAGATATTTCTGTTTAGCTGTATTTACAGATAGATGGAGATTTTTCATATTGTGAGAGACAATCACATTGGTAAATTGGTATGGTTGTGTACATCCAGAACTTCGCTTTTTAATCTTTTAAGGCATACATTATTTACTTAACCATAAAGAAACTTATGATCCATCTTTAACTCCTTTTTATATTCTGTATCAATATATAGGCTATTGTCAAGTCCTGCCATGCACATACGACTCTTAAACAACTTTTAAATATTCCTTGTATGTGGAGCTCGGGATTTAGCTCGGTAGTTCCAGCTCCTGTCTTGCAAGCGCACCGGCCCTTGTTTAATCCCTGGTAAGCACATACAATAATAATGGATGGGTGTGGTGACTGACGCCCACTAGCAATCAGTATCACATTCTGGGCGTGGTGTCTCATGCCTGTAATCCCAGCACTCAGGAGTCAGAGGCAGGGGATTGCTGTGAGTTCGAGGCTAGCCTGGGTGACATAGTGAATTCAGGGCCAGCCTGAACTACAAAGTGAGACCCTGTCTCAAAAATTTAAAAAAAAAAAAAAATCCTTGTATCTACATTCATCATGCCTAAATTATAAGTCTGCTTAATTTTGAGATTTACCCTTCACCGGTTAGCATATTTTTTTTGAAAATTGACTGACAGAATGAGAAATGACAGAGTCAGGCTATGTTTCAGGTGAATATCTTTGAAGTAAGTATATTTGACTTTATGCCTGTTTTTAAGAACTGATGGAATGTCCAATTAGTAGAAAAAGGTGGTTCAAAACATCAAATAGTTTGGTTTCAACTTTCAGAATACAGGTGTTGTAAAAAGTTTATTGAAAATAACAGTGACTAATCAGTGAGTCTAACTATTGCTAAGGATAGAGTCCCAGGCCTAGTTAAAGTAACCAGGAGGGGGAAACTCAAGATGATCCTGTTGGTAAATTTCCAGCTAGGAAAGCCACCTGTGTGCCTGCGCCTGCGCAATGTTGCACGTGTGCAATGCTGCCCAAGCTTGACACTGCACATGCGCGTGCATGCGCAGTAAGGCGCTGCTGACCTGCTGGCTTGTGCCTCAGGAAGAGCGATGCTGCCATCTTCCTGAGCTGGACAGGTGGGGAAATTTAGGTTTGGGTTTTACTCAGTCAGTGTGTAGTGTTTAGTTGGTCATTCAGCCAGATTTCTAGCTTGGTATGTGTTTGTGACCATTGTCTACGGCTGTTCCTTTACTCTGTCAAGTCCTTTGTAATACAAGCATTAAGATTTGAATCTAAAATTGTCGCCTTCCCTGACCATTAAACTTTTCCTGGTGCCAGAAATTGTAACATTCTTTCTGGGCACCCTGACATCTTGAAAAAGGAGAAAGTACGAAACATTCCTTTATTTTCAGATACACATATTTCTTGAAGTGTGGGGGTTATTAAACCTAAAGCTTTACACGTGCTTGCTATGCTGCTTGTTTACGTGTGTATAATTGCTTGTATTGTAAGATGACCCATAATGTAATGCTTTTGAATTATAACAAAAGGTAGACTTTGTATGCCCTGCTTAAGAAGGGAGCAAATTATATACTATTATCCTGTTATTGATTTATTTATTTAGAGACAAGATTTCTATGTACCTCAGGTTGGTTTTGAACTCTCTCAGCCTCATGAGTGCTGGGATTACAGGCCTGTGCCAACAGCCTGACTGTCCTGTCATTTTTTGAGGCATTATGATTTGAGTAAACGTAAAAGTAAGGGTTCTTGTAAGGGAAATAGTAAGGGAAAAAGTAAGGGAAATATGTGAGTTAAATATAATCTCCATTCTTTAGATGAGAAAATAAAAGACCAAAAAAACCTAAACACATAGTACATTTTAGAAAGATTTTTAAACTTATTTTTCTTGTAATAGTTTATTATAATTATGTGCTTTGTAATATAACTTGCTTGTAGATTGGTACAGTTCCTATGATTCTGAGTAAAACACATATTTAAGGTATTTTTACTAACACAGCCGTTGGATGAATTACCTTTAAATTACCAAAGTAACCTGGTGGTTATTGTTCTGCAGGCTTATTTTAATAGAATAATTAAGAATTGGGACTTTGAATAATCATTATATATTATTCAGTATCTAATAATTTAGAAGTTTGGAGATTTTGTTAATAAGGCTGGGAATGGAGTAAATTCCTGTCCATGTCTTTAGTACTTTTTTTCACTTGATACATACTATTATTTTACTGTTAAAGTAGTACTTTGAGAAGGTTTCACGTCATGGGGAGATTTTTCTTGTTTATTTATTGCACAAATACTTCCTATGTCTACCAGGTGTACAGCTGTGTTATAAGATTTGATAATTTGAGCTAGTTTTGGAAAACTCATAAGTGAACGCTTGGATACACAGCGTGGTTAGATGTGGGACATGGTATGTTACGTGGTACAGAAAGGATGTAAGTAAATGATCACATGAGCATGGATGATAGCTACCTGGTACATCCCTGAGTGGGGCTTTCTGCTTTTTAATTTTGGAAGTATCTTTATTTTATATGCATATATTCTCATTTTAAAGTTAAAAATTTGAGGATTTAATGATACTTTTTGAGATTGAGATACTTGAATGTTGCAAAGATTAAAAATCATGAGTGTTAATCCATAACTGTGAGGTTTTATTCTCAAGTGAACAGCAATTTAAACAAGTTAGAACATTATTTCTGTCTTAGGGAAATAAATTTGAATATGAATAATCTAAGGGTGGTGGCCCGTGATTTTCTAGGACCTGGCCTTACATCTTGTTGCTTCACAATATACAAAGTTTGTCTTAAAACTCATTGTCCAAAATGGCTACTTGAACTCAAGCCATCATGCTGACATTTATAATGCAAGAAGAAGGAAGGGAAAAGAATAATATATCCACAAACTTTAAGGAAACATGCTAGAGCTTTACTTATTATTTTTTGTTCTCATTTTTCAGACCACAGATAATGATTACACTAAAATAAAAGCGAGGCTAGAAAATAGAGCATTTTCCTTATAGAGCTGTGTACCTAGGAGAGGAGAAATATGTGTATTGGAGAACTTCTAGTAGTGTCTTTCACAGGGATGTAGTCCATCTGTATGCTAACCCAGAGAAACCTAGTAAACATTGTTTTTCAGAAAGTTAAAAAAATATATAAAAATAAATAAATAAAATATATAAATAAATATATAAAAAAATATATATGCATATGCCTGTATATAGTGGTATCCTCACCGGAACTCGCTAGCCCTCATGCAGAGCTATATCCCAGCCCTACCCAGTCATTTTTATTGTTTTTTGATACTCACCTGAGTGGAACTTGAAGTTGTAGTCCTCTTGCCTCAGTCTCTCAGAGTGCCAGGGATGCAGGGGAAGCTACGATGCCCAGGTTTTCAGGTCTTTATTCACATTTCTTTTTAGCCACACTAACACTTGAGGGTAGAAAAAAATTTTTTTCACTTGATACATGCTATTATTTTTCTGTTAAAGAAATATTTGAAGTGTACTTCATATACCATTTTCAGAATTCATTGTCTTGGATAATAGTATTACTCGCTTCTAGATCATAATATATGGTATTCTCAGAAAAATAGCATTAATGAAAGCCTTTTTCTTTGCTCATGATGGTTCAGTTTCTTTCCTAGTATTCTTTATACACTTACTTTTTCACATGATACAAATTGACCTAAATGTCATTTCCATGGAGAGTCCAGCAGAATGGAAAAACCAGTCTGATCTCGGAGTTAGAAGACCTAATTTGAATCCTGATTTTTGCTACTTCCTCAGCTGCCTCATCATAGAAGAATAATTGCTGGATCTCTGAAATTGGCAACATGTCATTTTGTCTGAGCATTATTATTATTTAGTTTTAAGATTTAATTTTTATTGTTATATTTTTGTCATACATAATGATTCTGTTCATCTTGGGGGGTAGTTCATTTTGTATCTTAAAACTTGTTAATTTTATCTGTTATGTGCCAGCGATGAACATTGAGCCCAAAACAATGATGTTTGGACATTTACAGTGTATCTTAGTCAAATGTTTCTGTTTCCAAGAATAGCTTTTCAGTTTATGAAACACATTAACTGGGTGGGGGATTTAGCTCAAGAGGTACTGTGCCTACCTTGAAATGCATTGATTACATCATTTAAAAATTTTTTTTTCAGTAGCGTGATCTGTTTCCTTGGGGAATGATTTGAGGAATACTTTTTATTTAACATTTACTCAAGGTTTTTCTTGTTCTTTGAACTGACCAGTTGGTCAGTTGAAGAATATGAGGAAAGGTGGCTGTACAGATAATCACTTGTTCTTGGTCCAGAGTTCTAAATACAGTTCTTGGATACAGCTTTTAGTGGGGAGGGGTAGTTAAAAACAATGTATGACCCTTTAAAGCTCAGATTCACACTTGAAGGTCTTGCGTTGCAGGGTGGGTATTCGTAGTCAAGAAGGGAACACTTAAAGTCAACTTCCCTAGCATTCTGACATCAGACTTCTTTGTTATTGTTAGTGTCTTTTTTTTGGTGTCATGTGACTTGGAACCAAGTAAACATTGTGGGCATAATGTGTTCCAGCTTAAAATGTGGCGGCTGTGGTGCACAGCACTGCGATGACTACTCCACGTGTGAGGTATTACGGAGGTCACCCTCCCTGCACATGAAAAGTGCAGTGACCGGGTCGCTCCCTCTTCTTCCATTCCTACTTTGTTTTCCAGCTTTGTGAAACTCAGGAGTGGGGTAATCATAATGACAGGAAGGATTTGGGGGAATTAGTGATGTGGAAAGGATGATTACTTTCCTTTCATCCTGTGAATACTCTTTCCCACCCTGAGCAAAAAGTAGTGATTTTAAAATTATCATTGTTTTAAATTTCCACTGGCCATTTTGTGATTTTGTTTTTTACATTGAACATTCCAGTCCAGTTGGAATTTATTTTAGACTGAGCCATGAAGCAGCAGGCATGTAGCTTTTTTTTCCCCCTTATGGTTAGTTGGTTGCCTAGCCCTTTTTGCTAAATCATTTGTTTCCCATCGTGAGTTGCTGCATTAATTGTAACTAGAACAGTGGCAGTTTTTGATTAAAAATGAGTTTTGAAGAGTTGGCACAGTCAAGTCCAATTCTGCGAAGCATCATGTACATTTCATTGAGTCAACTAAAGTGGTTCTCCGAGATGGTAACAGTCTTAAAAACAGTTTACGTTTGGTGTGCCAACTTTCAAGTTGTGGTGTTCTTGATGAATTTTTATCTTTATCATTCATACTTTTACACTTTTATACACAGAGTGACTTCATAATTCCTCTCCTACTCTAAATCGATAGTTTACATAAAATAAATACTCCTGCTTCATAGCAATTCCCTTCTTCTCTGTATATATGGAGCTACCACTAAAGCATGAAGAGTCAGCACGTTAATTATGAGAGCTGTAGAGTGTTCTAAATATTGTAGGCTACTTTCTACCAATATGGAAGTGAAAAAGGTAGATAAGTAGGGCAGACTACTGAGGTTCTCAGAAGCACGTGACAGAGAAGTGCACGCATCACTTCCATGTCCTATTATGTCATATGGCTACACTGCGCTGTCCGGAGCTGGACACTGTGTTCCCTAGTTGAGTGATCATGTGGACAGCTAGATTATTAAGGAGGGTACTGAGGTTCACGATGCTCTGAAGGGGCACTTCTCAGTTCAAGGAAATCCTGAAAGTTTTTTGTATGGTAAAGTCAAACTTGACTGATGCTGTACTCTAAAAATACTAGCTACTGCTAACAGTGGATCTTGCTTCTCCTGAGTAGAGATGTTTTCTGTGCATATCAGACTGCTCAGTTCTAAGACTTCAGCAGAGACTGGTAAGCAGCAACTCTGCTTTTTTTTTTTTTAATTTAAGTCTTTATTGGTACATAATCAATACACATCATCATCACATTCAACATTGAGAGTTTGTACCAGAATATGACATGACTTGATTCTCATTTTTTCCCTTCCCCCATCCTGCAACCCCCACCCCCATATACATAAGCTTTGTTTCCATTTTTTATTGCTATTATATTCTTTTTTCCCTTGTGATTTACCCCATACCCTCTTTCCTTTTAAATATTTTCTATTTCACAATATCAACTATATACACTAGAACTCATTTACATCTTCATTTTCTCATTCCAGGGAAAAGATACAATATTTACACATCTGTGACCTATTTATTTTACTTACGAAGACATCCTCAGAGTACATCCATTTGACTCTGCTTTTTTGATTCCAGTCCTAGTACAAGATGCCTGAACGCTGTTTATCTGTGGTTGGGGAAGGCCTCTTGGGAGAGGTCATTTATGTCAACAATCAAGGTCTTTGTATTGATCCTCCCCCAGGAACCATGTTGTTCTCATGCATACATCCCAACTGTCCCTTCCCCTTTGCTACTTTTTTGATTCTTTAGGAAATTTTTCATCTGGAGATTATTCTTATTTTACCATTTATTTGTAGGTTTTTGCTCATATTTTAAAATTTCATATAATTCCATGTTCTTAAAAATTCTACCAATGTAACTCTAGAGAGGTATTCTTTCAGTTCATCTATAGGGAGATTGAGACATACTACACAAGTAGTGATGGTGTATTTTACAGTGACACTGAACACTGGGCTCAGGCCGTTTTCTTCTATCTCAGACCAAGGTCCGTGCGATGGACAACCAGGCTAACAGTTAGGAAGCCTTCTGAAGGATGTCCTGTGTACTTGGACATGCCGTTTGGGTGGCATTGAAAGTCAAAATATACTTCATATATCGCGTACTCTTTTCACTGTTTTAAAACTGGCTTCATCTCTGTTCAAAGAACTATGACTTTTAAATTTGCTTCAGTCATTTTACTGATTGATTGGAAATTATATTTCTTTGAGTACAAACAGAACATTTTAATAAAATGAGACAATTTTCTAAACATAAATAATATTTGGAGTACATCCTAAAATGGGATAAGAGATTGAATTTTAATTCCTTGAAGAGATAGGTATAATGGGTATAACCACTGTGACTCTGTGTATGTGGTTCAGAGTGAAACACTGGCGTATTATAAAGGAACAGTAGAATTTCACAGAATGTTGACAACAGAAATTTATTCTCAGCCAATCTGCTCCGTCTGCCCAGGTTATTAACCTGGAGGTCCTGTGTGTTCAGGAAAGAATGACAGCTGAAACAAAGGTATTATTTCAGTCTTTTTGATCTTGACACTCAAGTTAAAATGGGGAGCGTGCTCCCCCTCGTGGCTCTATGTGGTAATGCCACTGATTTTTTTTTCTTCCCTTACACCTCCGCTGTCCCTCCTTGTTCTAGTGGAAGTGATTGGAGCCAGTCCTACCCTTAGAGTACTCTAGTACTCACTAAACTGTAGTGTCTGAGGCCAGTATCTTTGCACAGCCACATACTACTCAATTAAAAAAATATAATACACAGGGTGAAGGATTTAGCTCTGTGGTTCTGGTGACTCCCTAGCAAGCACAAGTTCCCAAGTTTGATCCCCAGTACCAAGGACAGTAGCTTAGCGCATCTTAGGCCTTAGAATTCAAGAGTTAAAGGAATTTAGGTGGGGATTTAGGTCAATGGTTCCGGCGGCTGCCTTGCTAGTGCAAGATCCTGAGTTCTATCCTTGGTAACCACATACAACAATGCCAGACGTGGTGATTCAGGACCACCAGCAATCAGTACTATATTCCACAATGCTAGGCGTTGTGATTCACGCCTGTGATCCCAGCACTAAGGAGGCAGAGGCAGGAGGATTCCTGTGAGTTCAAGGCTCGGCTGGGCTACATAGTGAGCTCAGGGTCAGCCTGAACTACAAAGCAAGACCCTGTCTCTAAAAAAGGGGGTTTGGGAGATTTAGGTATCATCAGATCAGGCAGTGTCAACTGGGAAAGAGTTCCTGTCCTGCCAGAGTTTTTAGAGCTCGAAGCAAGCATTTATATGTGACCCCCTTTTTTGTGCTCATGGAAGGAATCAGACATTGTATTCTTTTGATAAAGGCATTTAAAAAATTGTTTCCCAAATACTGCTGTCATAATTTGAAATCCGAACAGCTTAGCTAGATTTCTTCCCAAAGCTTCTAATTATTCTAGTGAATAAAATAACTATTTCCATTTCATGAGATGCTTTAGTTGCTTAACTCATAAGAATTAATGTGTATATGTACCCACAAACTTGGATGCACATGTACATTTTAAAAAACATAATTTAAATCATAACACCTATTATTTGCTAACTTGATTTTGTTAACTTTATTTCAAATGTCTCTGTACTGCTAGACAGGCACCAGAGCCACAGAGCTAAATCTTTGACTTTGTGTATTATATTTTTAATTGAGGCATGTAAAGAAAGGTGCTTAGAATTAAGTTCTTTTAACATGAACAGAATTTGTTAAAATAATATTCCAGGTATTGGTGGTCACCCTTCCAAAGTCCCTTTCAGATCTTGTGAATGTCCTTGGAGTGCCCAGTTTTTGTTTTTTTTTTTGAGACAGGGTCTCGCTTTGTAGTTAGGCTCGCCCTGAGCTCAGCCTCAAACTCACATCACAGCAATCCTCCTGCCCCTCCCTCTCAAGTGCTGGGATTACAGGCGTGAGCCACCAGACCCTGCACTGTGGTATGTGGTACTGGTTGCTGCTGGGCGTGAGTCTCCACACCCAGTATTGTATGTGGTTACCGGGGAATCGAACCTGGGCCCTTGAGCTTGCAAGACAGGCACCAGAACCATTGAGCTAACTCCCCGGCCCTGCCCAGTTATTTATTACTTGAGAACAATTTTAATATCTGAAGATGGAACTAATAATTACCCCAACTTTATCCATCAGTGTTACTGCTTCTAAATATTTAAAATCATAGTGACCCAATAAATAAAACATAACATAAGCAGATTATTGTGGGTGATTGATGTAAATCTACTTACAATAATTTAACAAAGAAGGGTTTTGCATGAGTGTGTGTGTGTGTGTGTGGGGAGAGAGAGAGAGAGAGAGAGAGAGACAGACAGACAGACAGACTGTAGGTCTATTTTGCATTTAGTTATTGAATAAATCCCAGTCACAGTTGATTTCAGATTTTTTTACTTCTTCTAAGACCTGCTGTCGAAACATTGAAGTTACTACTGTCATTATGTTCATATATTTCTTATCTGAATTTTTTGGGTGAGGCTATACCTCTTCTGACAATCCAGAGAAATTTCTTTCATGTTCAGAGTTTACAAGTCCACTAGAGGGTGCATTTTACCTTATTTTTGGACACAAGACAGAAAGTTCATGGATATAATTTTGTTTTTGGTTTCAAATAGGTAGGCTAACAGCTCTCACAAAGGCAAACTTGTGAACATAGACACCAGTAGGCAATCAAGTATAAATGACTCATTAACATAAAAGGAACGATGACCTTAAAATTAAAATGGTAGCTTGGGCAACACATGCTGAAATTGGGCTATGGTGGGAACCCTGTGGGGTGGGATGGTTGTGAAGAAATGGGAAAAATAGGATCTGATATGACATTAAAAATATCAGCCAGACTTGTTGGTTTCAGCACCCCTTAAACTCACTGTTAGGCCCACATGCACTACGTGTTTTACTTTGCATGTGTTTACAGGGTGAGGGGAAGGAAGTCAGATGATGAAACTGGAGTGTCTCCTTTCCAGATAACTCCTTACCGGAGAGAAATCAATGAAAACACAACTGCTGGACGCCTCTTTCCCAGCAGTAGCTCTTTTCCTTCCTGTCTCTCTGGAAGGGTAAAGGCCGCAGTAGCAGGAGGTGAGGGTGCTTTAAGCCGGCATCCCACTGTAGGGAAGGGAAGAGTGTACTTTCTGAAGACCTTGGTGGAGCTTTCCTGGCAGCTGCATTGTAGGCTGAGTCTGTCTGGCTTATCCCGAAACCCACCGTCTTGTCCTGTCCTACTGCTTTTGTTATCCTAGACTCCACCTGTGAGAAGCTTGACTGGTTTCCAGTCACTTTGCCTTGAGGCATTTTCCAGCTTACTGCCAGGAGTTACCTATCTCTAAACCTTTCAGTGGAACAGTGGTTTATGCAGTACAGTATGCGTAAGAATTGTCTGGAAAGTTTTGTGAAAATGCAAGTCGTAGTTCCACCTGCAGGACTCTGATGCAGTAGATTGAGGATGGGGTCTGCTTGTGACTCAGTAGTCCCTGCACGAGGGGCTCTGCTGTGTGACTTCAGGTTCCCTTTTGCATTTAGTAATTGACCAAATCCCAAACATGATTGGTTTCATAATTTCTTAGTTCTTCTAAGACATACCACCAAAAAGTAAAGGTTAATACTGTTCTGTTGTTTATAAATCGAATTACTTGAATTGGGTTCCCCTGGTAAATTTATTAGTACCAATGCATGGCCTTACCCATAAGATTTTAATTCAGTTGAAATAAATAAAGGTTAAATAAGCGTGTTATTGTGGACGGAGTTAGAACTCTCTCAGGTAGCTATGTGTTTTAATTTATGATAGCAGCACATGCACAGAGACATCTAGTCATATGGTTCATAATGCAGCTGGAGGGACCAATATATCTCAATCTAAGGTCTTGGTACCTTTCCTCTAAAACTTTTAGTAATATTTTTACTTTTCTTTCTAAAGTCATAATTTATTTCACTTTATAGATATTCATAATTCTCCAATGGAGCAAATTGTAGGATTTTGTCAAGGAAAGGTAAACCCTGAGATACTATTACAATTTGAAACCCTTTCTTGGTTAGTTGTCTCATATTCTGATATACACAATGTGAGAATTTCCTGCAGAGTGTCCTTCACTCTAGTAGCCACCAGGGGGCAGGCACAGCCAATGTTATGCTTCAGCTGTTCTAGAGAAAAAAAAAAAAATTAGAAAAACAAGCCTTCAAATTTTATTATGACTGGAGATCCTTACCCAACACAACAGGCTTTTGCTACTCTCCAGGACTGTTTTCGAGGGAGGCCGTACACCAAGCGGTCTACACGATGCTTTGTTGTGGTTGAAGTCAGCCCGTAACTCGGACAGTGCTTGATACATTGGGATGAGTCAGCAGAATGAAGAGTAAGAACGTGTGTATGATCACAGACCGGCAAGGTGGCACGAGGGGCCCTTACATTCCAGCGGCGTCAGGTCCCCACCGACCTCCTCGAGGCGGTACGAGGAACTTTCTCACAAGTACTGTGACCATGCTTCTCCCAACAGGAAATAAGTTATTTTTAGGGATGGAAAAGTAAGTTTGGTGCTTTAAAGTTATACCATGATCTCTTTCTAAAATTCTCAGTTTGTGCTAAGTGATCGGGGAACATGGAAAACAGACCTTCAGAGTGAAGAATTCTTAGGATCAGATACACTAGGGAAGGTTTCAGAACCTGGATCCAGAAATCTGCTACAGGGAATGTTTTTCTTACTGTGAAAGCGAAGGATGCATTGGTATTTACGTGAGCTGGAGGAAAAGGAGGGATAAATAAGTATGTTATTTGTGGAGGGTTAGAATGATTTCAGGTAGTTGTGTGTTTTTATTTAAAGTGATAAAGACCTCAAGAACATCAGTGGAAGAGGTGAGGATGGCCGCTGTTGCTTTATTGGTCATCGACTCTCTCTATCATTGTATAGGATTCAGTCCCCATGGCCTTAGGGAGACTGGGCCAGGTGCAGGTCTTGCTGTTACATCAGTGTGACAGTGCCCTTTCGTCTCAGCCTCAGGCCTCCCCTTCCAAGGGGTCTGCATGTGTGCTTTGCCATGCGCTCCTTGTTACAGTCTGATAATGGGGATGGAGGAGGGCCCTTCTTCCTTCCCATTTTCTTGCTGTTCTAATAGAGTCCCTTTAGCAGTGGCTCTTCTCTCTACCAATAGCAGCTGGGTTAAGTGCATTTTTTTTTTTTTTTGTCCTCATATTGTGGAACGAGCCTTATTCTACCTGCTCAGAGAGATCAGCTCCAGAGGGCACGTGGGACCTTCCTCAGAGGTCTGTGCTCCAGGCCTGGGAGTTTGGCATTTGTACCCCAGATTACAAAGCGTCAGCTGAGCAGTGTTTCTCTTTCGAGGCCTGAGCCCCACTCTTTTCCAGAGTTTCTCAGCTTCCTCTAGCTCTGTCACTTATTTCTTTAGATCTTCAAGCCAGGTTTAATCAGTTGTGGTTTTTTTTTTTTTTCTTTTCGGTGGTAGTAGGGATTGAACTCAGGACCTTGTGCTTGCCAGGAAGGTGTAGCACCTCTGAACTAGATTCCTGGCCCTAACTCTTTCATTCTTTATATTCTGTGTATAAAAATGAATGTAGCTTCAGGGTTCTGACACTTTTTTTCCGATTAAACTTTAACTAGTCCTGTTTTTTTTTTTTCTACTACATAATAATGTTATATATCAATTTCAGGCTCTTCTCAAAATTTCTGAGTGTGATAATGTCTTAACTAGATGTTTTCTTTCTCTAGATTCTTCAGTTGATTGAATTGTATTTGGACTTGTCACCAGAACATAGGAAATATCTCCCTATTCTGAGAACTAATTACATTTTAATAAGTCTATGGGGACATGATGAGATATCTAATTAAGTTCTTGTAAAATTGTCCATCTGAATTTGAGAGAGAAATTTAAATTGAGAGTTGCCTCTTTTGCTTTTAAATTTGTGAAGTAATACTCACAGCAGTGGGTACATGAAGTCTTCAGGAACACTGGATGTGGGAGCAGGCATGGTGGAGAGTAACCTGTCTAAGTCAGCAAATGTCACAAAGAAGGATGCATTGTGAATGGGGCAGAGGAAGGGAGGCAAAAGCAGCATTTGTTTTCTAGTAACTTAATGTGCTAGAAAAGACTAACAGGGGAATGAATGTGATGCGCTTTCTGTTTTTAACGTGGATACCATAGAGTTCACTCATGCCAGACACACCGTCTGCTGATTGTGAGTGTATTCGGGCTGCGAAGCTGTCATCATCTGGTGATACTCTTGCCTCTTCAGTGCCTTACTCTGACTTTTTGTTTTTCACAGAAGATGAGATTGTCCAGATGGTGAGGTTAAACCTGCTCTGCTTCATTCTTCTACACAAAATTTAGTGATTCAGTTATAATTTAGGTTCAGCACTTCTGCAGTTTAACAGAGTGGTCTCAAGGTTCCTTTGAGTTGTTGTGTTCTGTGACAAGATACAGTCTGTCCCAGAATGCTGTGCAATGGGTAGCCAACATCAAGCTGACAAAAAATTTCTATAGATACACTTTTTCTTTGCCCTCTTACAAGGATCAGAGATTGTATGAGGCAGAAAATGAAGATGAAATATGTGTGGAGCCAGATGGCCGTGGAAATGAACTCTTGGAGGATTTTCCCTTTCTGGCAATTTCTGTATGAGGTGCACAGGGTCCTCTGGCTCTGCGTAGTTGGATCCCGTGTTTATCCCTCTGTTTCTGTTTATCTCTCTGTTGGTTTGAGATGATGTAGTATGTTTTCTCCAGCCTATCACCTTGTGTTCTGTTTCTGCTGGCAGAGGTCGTGCCTTAGAGAGGGTAGTACTCTGTAGAAAACGTGACCTTGTCTACACACCCATCCAGAAGCCACTCACTGTTTTCTACCTGGCGCTTTGAAATGGTGATTTTGTCACCCTAGGCTTCTCTTCTGACTTGAGGTGTTCTTGTCTTCTCACTAGTTACGAGCATAACTGTTGTTCAGCCAAAGTTGTCTGAAGTGACACAGCGTGTGAAGATTTATTCATGGTGCTTACATGCCTGCTTTTGGCTGTCCTGTGTAATCACTAACATTTAGGTCTTTCTGTCACCTCACTACCTGAGGTGAGAATGACATCTAGTGCCCAGGAGTCAAGGGCAAGCACATCTCTGTCTGGCCTTGTTTATGCGGCATGAGGAATGGAGGCCAAGTGTGCGGAGGGGCTGATTCCACCTTGTGACCCCTGAGCTCCCTCTTGTCCCTGAGTGCCCCTTAAGTAGCTTCAGGTATTGTGATTCAGTCAGAAGTGCCGAGCACTTGGTGAGAAGACTTTGCTGATTACCAGACTCAGTGACTGAGAGCCTCTACCAGCCTCAAAAACCTCTAACCTGTAACCTCCATTGACAGAAGTTACTTACAGTAATGGCAGCCTGTATGGAGAGGTGTGTCAAGGTGACGATAGTAGTCTTGCTGCCTTGCTTCACATGGGCAGATGTGCTGTGGCACACCTTTGCTCTAGCGAGCTGTGGAGGTATCTTGACATCAGTCCTCTTGCTTCCTTCATGGGTAGAATAAGTGGGTGAGTTCACAAAACTCAACTTCATTGCTGACAGATCATTGTTCTTTCCTTCAACTACAACTTGAGAATCCCTATCCAAAATCTGAAAGGCGCCAAAATCGGAAACTATCTGAACACTGACATGCCACAGGGGAAATCTCCATACCATGGAGATTTGTTTCACACTCAGTTTTTTTTAAAAAAAATATTGTATGAATCACCTTCATACATTTCATGCTTAGATAATCTAAGGTATCTCATTATTTATATCAGACATCCAAAATAACCCCCCAATCAAAACATTTATAGTTACAATATTGTCAGCAGTCTTGCTATGTTGTTTGACCAAGTTTTAGGTGAAAAAGGAACTTTCAGATCCTTCATGTTTTGCTCCATTTGAAGGCATACAAATGCTGGAGTGGCTTTTCCTGATGTGGATTTTATCTACATATTAATTTTTTTAAAACACAAAACCTTATAAATAACAAAAAAGCATGGTGTTACTTCTCAGGAAGCAGCATTGAGTAGTTTTAAAAACTATTCCGCAAATTTTTGTCTATTTCTCCTATTTTCTCACTCTGGATTTATTTCAAGTTGCTTCTCTTCAACCCAAATGGTCTTCTGTTATCATTGTAGGTAACCTCAGATTCCAGTTTCATGGTTGGCTAAATGACTTGTCTTTCATTTCTCCGACTTCCTTCATTTCTCCTGGTCAGCTGGCTTAGCATGGCCTGGGGTTCCTTTATCATCCCCAAGAACACAAAGTCTGAGTTCTCCTTAACTGGTCATAGCCTCTTGCTCTTTTTTAAAAATTTCTTTTTTTTTTTTTTGAAACAGGGTCTTACTTCATAGTTCGGGCTGGCCCTGAACTCACTATGTAACCCAAGGTAGCCTTCAATTCACAACAATCCTCCTGCGTCTGCCTCCTGAGTGCTGGCATTATAGGAGTAAGCCTCTACACCCAGCACTGTGGTATGTGGTATTGGCGATCAAACTTGAACTTGGGACTTTGCGCTTACTAGGCAGACTGAGCTAAATACCCAACCCACAGCCTCCTCTTTACTTCACTCACTCTGCACCTTTTTTTTGTTGTTCATTATGACCCAAGGAACTGCTATTTTCTGCCTGTACCATTGTTGTGCCTCTCAGTCCCCTCCTTTTCTTGCTGATTACTGAGGTCTTTGTTGTCCTTCATGGCGCCCTTAGCCTCTTGGGCCTTTGAACTGCTGCTTTGCTCACGGTTCTGCCCGCCTCTCCCACTCCTCTTTCCACCTCACAGGCCACTGAAGATCACTGGAGGAAATCACAGTTCTGGCCCAAGGCCCAGGGCTAACATGTGCCGCCTGCCTCTGCTGGCACTTCAGTGAGAGTGAGCCAGTCTTTCCAGTGTTACATCCTTCTTCACTGTGTGGTCCATTCTCCCAGTTTCTTTTCTGTGTCAGTAATCTTGCCTTACCTTTCAAGAAGAAGGTAGGTACCTGTCAATTGCTTTTCTTGAGCTTTTTAAAGCCCTACATTCTTCTCTCCCTCCCTTCCTGACTCTGGTGTGTGCTTACTTGTTTCTGAGATCAATCTCTTCACTTGGGGGCCGGTTCACGTAGTTTCAGTGCTTCCTCACATGGTGAACCCACCCCTCTCCCTACTCAGTGATCTTTCCCTTCCCATGAACTCTTCTCCTTCCATCTTCTGAATATATAACTTTTATGAAGTCTTATCTTCACTAGAGCTTTTCCGCTTAGAAATTTCTGGGAGAACCGTCCTTTCTTCCTGTTTCAACTGTACTGCCTACTATGTAGTCCTCTGACCAATAGGCAGCCTCTCCTATTTTTCTACCGGAAGTGCCCTCCTGCCCACTAGGACCTTTCCATCACTGTCAGAGGACCTACTTCTCATTGTCTCCACCTCCTTTGGCATATTTACTCCCATGCATCCTAAATGGGAAGGAAGCCATCATAAATGTTAGGTTAGGAAAAGTTTTCAAATAGCAATAATCGCACCTTCGATAAACCTCATTGACTGCAGTACCGCTGGTGTGCAAAGATTCATAAATGTGGCATTGAGTAGATAAATGAAGAAACTTAATCCCTCTCTCTTGGTCTCTATAACACTGTGTTTCTTTTCTGTTTTCTGTCTCTGACTGTTCTCTTTTCAGTCTTTTTTCTGCCTATTCCTTAAGTTCTGAGTTTCTTCTACTTGGCGAAATGATGAAACATGAGACTGTTAAATGAGTACCTACTGCGTGCCAAATGCTTCCCTTTAAAAGGGGCTTTCGCTATGTTCACTTTTCTCTAATCTTTACAACCATAGGAGGTGTTTTTAATGTCTTAGAGACAATTAAAATTTGAATTTAAACATGAAGATTTAAGTATGAGAGAATTTAAGAGCTTATCTACACATAGTTATTAATAAATAGAAGAGAAAGAATTTGAATCCCATTCCAGTAGATGCACCTTCCCACTGGATTAGTGCAGACCCGACAGTGGACTTACCTCTGTGTTCCCCACAGAGCCCATCCTAGTGCTTGTGCATTTTAACTGAAGAGCAAATCCATTATATGATCTCTTCATGCAGCTTAAATTTTGTTTTGTTATTTTTTTCCTTAAATTATATGGACATAATCTTTTTTTTTAGACAGTGTCTTGCTTTGTAGTTCAGGCAGGCCCTGAGCTCAGCCTTAAACTCACAGCAGTCCTCCTGCTTCTGCCTCCCAAATTCTGGGATTAACAGGCGTGAGCCACCATGCTTGACTCATGTTGTAATGATACTGAATGTTGGTGGGTGTGAGTCACCACTCATAGTATTGTTTATGTGGTTACTGGGATCAAACTCGGGCCTTTGTGCTTAGAAGACAGGCGCCAGAACCACTGAACTAAATCCCCGGCCCCTGGACATAAATTTTTTAAAAAGAAGATATATTTGTTGACTAAAATTCCTACAACAAAAGCCTGTTATAAAGTAAAAAAAATGAAAACTCTCTCCCTTGCCTTCCCACCACTCCCATTCTCAAGGGGCGGTGACAGCAATCATTTTTACACTGATGATGTATGTCCAAGTTTTCAATTTCAGTCCCTCGGTCCCTATTGAGTTTCATAATCCAATCTCTAGCTCTTGAGCCCAGATGCTGTTATAGCTCTTTATATTTGTCCATATCATTGACTATGTTCAGACATGTGAACCATTTGAAATTCTTTTGGATAGTGACAGATGTGAAACCATTCAGTCAGTCAATCAAGCAGTTAATCTTTGGTTCCACCCATTATGTTTCCATGTCTGTCCTGCTATCCCTCATACTTATATGCTTCCAAATTAAACCCCTTTTTGTTCTTTTCTCTTCCAACTCCATTTCCTATGGGTTATCTCAGTTGTGATAACATCTTCGCTGTCATCCTTTTCTCAACCCTCTTCTCTGTGCCCCCTCCTGAAAATCAGATGAGGAGTCCTTTCGGTTTTGGAGAGTCACCACAGTGCACTCACTCTGCTGCTGCTGGAGCTCAGCCCACGTCCCTCCCTCCTGGCTCAGACAGTTACCCGGGCCTCTTCTGAATGTTGCTGTGCTGAGACTTCACTTCCTTAACCTCAGTGCTATTGTGGCCTTTCACTGCGTGGCAGTAAGCACACTTTATCCTGTTACAGTTCAAGCTCTGGACACCTGACATTTTACCCTTTTGCTCTATTTGTGTTGTCCTCTGCTTGGAATACTCTCAGCAGACAAGACACAATACAGGTGCTGTAGATGGTGTTCTTGTAAACTCTCGGTGCCTCTGATTCCCGAGGAGAATCTCCCTATTTCCTGTGCTCTCATGTTGCACTGTAGTAGCACTTTGTCCATTATGCTGCTTTTAGGGTTGTATTTTAGTTCTACCGCCTCATTAGATTGTAAAGTTTTGGGGAAAGACTGTGTTGCAAGTATTTTTATGTCGTTAAATTGGTATCTAGTAAATTCTCAGGAAAATACTCTTCAGCTCTTCCCCTGAAACTTAAAATTGATGGAGCCTGTACTTTTCATATTTAGATAATGCTGTTAACAAGCTTATCCTTGAAAACCTCAGTAATCTGTCCAGTGGAAGTCCATGCTTGGTGGTCTGAATAGTTGATGCCAATTATCAATCAGCCAGAGATCTTTGTGTATCTCTAAAGTTACTTCCTTAAGAGGCTGTGGGATTACATTTAAATTTAGCTTCTAAACAGTGTTTTGCATAGGAATTCTAGATGCCAAAAGGTACCGTGGCATTTCTGTGTCACTATTGAATATTTCTTAAGAATTTTAATCTTTTCACTATCCTCTGTCTTTAAATAAATTTTAATATAAATATCTCCTATATGGTCTTTTGAACTAAGCCATTTGAACACAGAGTTTTAAAAATGAGTTAAATTTTAATAAAATAGACTTTTTTTTTGAGACAGGGTCTTTCTTTTGTAGTTTAGGCTGGCCCCGAGCTTACTATGTAGCCAGGCAAGCCTTGAACTCAGCAGTCCTCCCACTTTTGTCTCCCAAGTGCTGGGATTACAGGTGTGAGCCACCATGCCCAGCATTGTGCTATATGGTACATAGGATTGAACTTGGAACCTTGTGCTTGCCAGGCAGATGCTAGAACCACTGAGCTAAATCCTTGGCCCTAAAAATAGTTTTTTTTTTTTTTTTTTTTTTTAAATAGTGGGAGGGTAGCTGTTACAATGAAAAGAAAATGGAGGAAGGAAGAAGAAAGAGACCCTAAAACAGTTAACTGTCATTTGGTAACATGACAATTTTAAGGCCCCACTGACTCTCAAATGACTTATCTTCTCTTCTGAATTACACTCAAGTCAAAGCATGAGATAAGGAGTGTGGAGGGTCTTCCTGTCCCTCCCTAGTGCTCTTCAGTTTTAGCTCACAAAGACCGCGTGGATGAACAGTTGCGTGCTGCTCGTCTCTTTGGGAGGATGAGGGAGGAGGGCAGTGGGTGCGGTAGAAGAGGAGTATTTGTCCTTGCTCTTCCCCCAGCCCATTCCCTACCTTCTGACAGTACAGAGACACCAGAACCAAATATGTAAGGAGATGATTTCATGTGCGGTGATTTATTGTAACTAGCAGGGTCTGTGTTACTCAGAGACATGAAGCTCCTAGATCACTGTGATAACATTTATGAAACAAGCACCATGTTTTCGAATTGATGGCTCAGATGTGTGCATTTTGTTATGTTTTGTCGTTTGTGTGCCAAGTCTAGTCAAGCCGCTACTAAACTGAGTTTCATCCTTGGGGCTTTTGAGAGTCTCTTTTAGAAGCACAGAGTTGCTTTGTTGTTGTTTATTATTAATTATTTTAAATGAAAATCATTAGTATCAGTTTTGGAATAAAATCTTTTTTTTTTTTTTAATTTTCTTTTTTAGGTTTTTGAGACAGGGTCTCGCTTTGTAGTTCAAGCTGGCCCTGAGCTCAGCCTCCAACTCACATCACAGCAATCCTCCTGCCTCTGCCTCCCAAGTGCTGGGATTACAGGTGTGAGCCACCATGCCCGGCACTGTGGTATGTGGTACTGCTTGCTGCTGGGCGTGAGTCTCCACACCCAGTATTGTATGTGGTTACCAGGGATCGAACCTGGGTCCTTGCGCTTGCAAGACAGGCGCTGGAACCACTGAGCTAAATCCGCGGCCCTGGAATAAAATCTTAAGAGGCTGGCTTAATTATGTGTCTCTTAAAGTTTAAATTTTTCTTTGAAGAGTCACTCAAGCGACTGACTTGTACCTACAGAAATGAGATTCTTTGGGAGTCTAGGCAAAGTTATTTTCTTCTTTCAGAATTGATTGTTTGCTTCAGCTTGGTTCATTTTTCTTGCCATCCTCTAATATTTAAAATTTGCTTTTAGAATTTATTTTGGAGCCAGGGAGTTAGCTCAGTGGTTCTGGCGCCTGTCTTGCAAGCGCAAGGACCCGGGTTCGATTCCCTGGTAACCACATACCATACTGGGTGTGGAGACTCATCCCCAGCAGCAACCAGTACCACATACCACAGTGCCGGGCGTGGTGGCTCACGCCTGTAATCCCAGCACTCGGGAGGCAGAGGCAGGAGGATTGTGATGTGAGTTTGAGGCTGAGCTCAGGGCCGGCCTGAACCACAAAGCGAGACCCTGTCTCAAAAAACCTTAAAAAAAAAAAAAAAAAAAGAATTTATTTGATACAGGAAGGTTATAATGAAATTGCTTAGATTTCTCTTGCCTTTTTATTCAGAATTTTTACAAACTTTGAAGTGTGTGTTCATGCATGTCAGTGTTGTATGCTTGTGTGGTTCTGGCCAAAAATTACTTCTCTGGGCCCTTGTGACATTCTTTTTTTTGGTCCTGTTGTAAGGTTGTCAGAAGTTTTGTGTATACCTGTAAAATGTATGTATGCAAATACGTATGAAACTCATGCTCAATAGGGGGATTGTTTTGAGTGTGTTCTCTTTGAACCAGTGGATTCTCATTAACTAGTGTTTGAAGATAGATGTGTTTG
Organism: Petromus typicus; assembly: GCA_004026965.1. NCBI lineage: Eukaryota > Metazoa > Chordata > Mammalia > Rodentia > Petromuridae > Petromus > Petromus typicus. The sequence continues at coordinate 24,855 of PVIR01010413.1, read as the reverse complement.
TGCATATGTAAGAGAATGTGTGTGTCTATATACATATACAACTTCTACAGTAGTTTTTCACTTATAAATTTGGAGGAAAGGAAAACAAATTCTTTTGTAAGTAAGAGGACAAAGGAATGCTCTCTTAAATGGGCTGAAATGGAAGTTTGTGTTTTACTTAAAAGACAAGTCAGCAAATCCCTCCTCAACTATCTTGCATCAAGGTGAATTTTCCCTTCGTTCTGGGCCTTGGACACAGTTCGCCTGGATGCCTTCCCAGGAAAGCCCCTGTGTAAAACCCCCATTAAAACAAAGTAATCATAGAATCATTTCATTTCCATAATGCTTGTCTCCTGATCTCTGAAATACACGACAGCTCTTAAGGTACGTATTTCTAGGCTTGACATTATGGAACAAGAAAACTAAAAGTGAACGCACATCTTGAATATGCCCAAACTGTGAAGATAAAAAATGGACACTCTTTTCTTCTGTAAGGTAAAGCAATTTGGAGAAGGAAATGAGATCTTCAGCAGGAAAAAAATGTCAGATTCAGGGTGTAGGGCATACTCTTTGTTGCCCTAAATTCTGTAATTTTATTTAGAAGTGAGTGAAGAAGGACGTATGTATTGCTTTCACCCTTCAGATTTATCCATTGAGAACTCAAGCAGGAGTGTGGTTTTCACTAAGGCAGGGGGGTGTTTCAGGCTACTGTGCAGTTTACTGGTCACCATTAGTTCCCAAAACTAAACAAAGAATAAACAGTAAGTTATATAACATGCATTATCTGTGATCTCTTGCTGAAGAAGGGTGTTGCTAATTTCAGAGAGAGATTAAGGGGGTGTGCTCTTTCTTTACTTTCGCTAGAAAACAAACTCGTAAGAAAATGGAACTGGCATGCCATCTCTGAGCCTCCATACTAGAATGTCTCTTTAGTACCGTACAGCCTGCAGCAGGCGGGAAAGTACTGTCTTCTATTTGAAAATGAAATACAAAGAACATTTCTAACCTCAGACCAAGACTGTCTGAGTCCCAAGTCAGTATTTTTCAGGTTAATAAGATAATGAAATATATCAAAGAAACCTCAGCAAGGGCCCCTTGGAGAAACCAGTTAAAGAAAGCAGAGTGGCAGATTCCCTGGGATAAACCATTGGTTCTAGAATACCACCTTTCTGCTTTAGAGTCTTCTGTCTTCCTTATCTTTCAGCAGAAGCAAACACAGTGGAGGTGAGGTGAGAGCAGAGGAAAACTATTGTTCTGTCTCTGTCTGTCTGTCTGTCTCTCTCTCTCACACACACACACACACACACAGGGGCTGGGCCAGCTGTTTTTCTTTTTATTGTATTGTGCTGGGGATTGAATCCAGGACCTTACATTGAGGTACATCTCCTGCACTTTTTATTTTTTATTTTGAGGCAGGATCTTGCTAAGTTCCCCAGGCTGGGTTTTGACTTGTGATTCTCCTGCCACAGCCTCCTGAGTACATGGGATACAGCCCCAGTGCACTGTATGCTAGCCAATGTTGACCTTGATGGGAAATTGTTTTCTATATCTTCCAACCAGATAGCTCTACATGTGGTAATAGGTAACTCTCTTTAGTACTACAGAATCTACAAGACATAAATAAGCATTATAACTACATGGTAGTTATACAATTAAGATACTAATATTAGTACCCACCCCTTTTTTTTTCTGAGACCACGGATCAAACTGAGGACCTTGTGCTTGCATGCACTACTGAACTAAATACCCGACAGCTATTTTTATTTTTATAGTAGCCATTTCATTTTTCTGTACTTTTTAAATTATCAGTAATTTTGGTGTGTTCTGACATTCAGTCACTACCAAGATAGTGGAATTATCCAAGATACCAGTATTTACTTCATTAAGGGATGAGTATATTAAGTATAAAAGAATAAATTCTGTCCTTTTCAGTCTAGATCTTAATTTTACTGCCTAGTCATATCTTTCAAAGAACAGTTTGTAATGTATGGGGAATGCATGTTTTGGCCACAGCATTTCTAATGTGATTTCTCTGAAATTCTTAAAAATGACATTATCAAATAGTAGTAGTTATTATTATATCATCTGTTTCCTCTTCTTTTTTATTTCTTTTTTAGAATTTTGTGGTTCTTGTCTTTTCTCATAATTAGATAGTACTATATAGATTTTATGGGCTCCAGAGAAATATCCAGACTTATAAGAAGTCACCAAATCACATGTTTTAAATTAATATGTAATTTATTTAATTAATTCTTTGCTTCTTTTTTGGTAGTCTTGGTTTCTGGTTCTAGTTTTTGAAACAGGGAAAGTTTTATACGTTTCCAAGTTCATATCATGTTCTCCACAATGCACCTCACTGTCCCTACAGAGAGGAATATCGGGTTTGAGATTTGATGCATTTTACTTTTTTTCCCCTGCTACTCTGATCCTGTGTATATGGCTGCCTTGCAAAAACAGTTTTGTGCAAGCAGACATGACTTAACTCCAATCCTTACATAGAGAACTATTCAACTTTACTTTTATGTGTTTTGAATACTGCCTCATGTGAGACTGTGACAGCAATAAAGTATGCATGGCCAACCTTATTTTAATAGTGAGAGAGAGCTGCTTTTAATTAATAAGTGGATCTCTTTATGTCTGGGGTTTTCAGTTTATTTTGTGGTTCTTTAGAGTTCTTCAATTATGTGGCCTAAAAAGGCTATGTTCTTGGGGACTAAATCCTTTTAAAAGTCTGTCTTGTACATGTTTCTGTCTGCATTCTCTGCTTTTACATTACTGGCTTTAAAAACATAAAATACAGAAAACGCAGCAGTAGCATTTTTTTCTTTAAAATGTTAAAATTTATACCCTGCAATTATAGTATGTATCTCTTGTCATTAATGGAATGCAATGTCCGTGTACACCGATAAATGCTAGTCCTCATCTCCAGTGGGTCTGTCACACTGACCTAGCTTGCTTTAAAGAATCTTTATATTGTATTATTTTTCCACTTTACCTCTACTTTTAAGCTACTTAAGAAAGAATCAACCAGATGTTTATTAGAGTACTGCTGTGTATGTTCTTGAGCATTTAAAAAGGTATGCAGAGACTGTTTCCATTGCTGATGGCTTTGTAGTCTTGGGTATATGCATTTGGTGTAGTTCTGTCACATCTAGGATATCGTTGTGTCCCACTGCAACTCCCTTTTCAAGTGGTTTGTAGGCTGCACCAGGAATCCAGAGCCAGTCTTAGGCCCCCTCTGACCTTTGGCTAACAATGTGGATGCTGTCATATCTGACAACGTAACAATGTATACAATCCATTCTTGGTCATGTAGGTTTGTGATCTGCTGTCCATAGGAGATAGAGAAATGTTAGAGGTATGTAGGATTTTGTGACACTGGAAAGAATTGTCAGAGCACGAGCATTCCATAGATGTAGAATACAGCTGACTTCTTGATTGGGTATTATTAGGAAATATGGGCACTGTGAGTCCCAGTGTATTGTTTCAAAAAAATAAAATAGTCGTGGTTTAGAAGCATTGCATGTAAAAAAGAAGATATCTGTGATTGTTGTAGGGGTGGGTGATTATAATTTTCTGACTTTCTTTTTTTTGGTTCCTTGTGCAGTGTCTCTGCAGGCTCCCCTTGGTCAGATGCAAATAAATAAAAAGTCTCTTAGAAACACCCTCAGAGCACTGCTTAACAGTTATCAGTAGATGGCAGTACTGTTCCACTGCAGCATTTCAAAAATCGCTGCAAATACTGCCTAACATTTCACTCCTGGTCCAATTTTGAAAGTGCCTAATTAGCTACATTAAGCAATGTTTGGGTAATTTTTTTCTTTTAAATTTATAGAATTACAGCAACAGACTGACAGAAAGCCATTATTGGTAGATAACATGATTATCTTTTGTAATGTAGTCAGTCCAACATGGATTGGCATAGGATTTTAACTTGTAAAAGTCCATATAAATATGTAAAATGGTTAACAAAAATGATTATGATTTCCTGTTATTTTGTATTACTATTTTTTCCCTTAAGTCTCCTTATAGAACAGCCAGATTCTTATGGTAGAGCATGCAAATGGGAAATGTTATTCTATTAAGGTATCTTGGTATTTGGTAATTTATAGTCAGCTAACATTTTTGCAGTTCTGTTTACATTAAATTTCAGGTGTAAAAGCTGTGAAATACTGAAAAAAAAGACTGGTCTTCTGTTTTTCTTTGAAATCGAGATTATGCTGCAATAATTAACTTTAGGTTGAATATAAAATAATCTTTTGTGGTTGATTGGAAGTTGGTAAAAGTTTGAGTATTCTCTTGCTTTAAGCTGTCTTTAGGGAAGATTTCTTATAGGATGTAAAGACCAAATAGTTCCTTCCCTCCATCCTTCCACTCTCCCTTCCTTCTCTGTCTGTCTTTCTGTCTCTGTCTCTCTCTCTCTTTCTTTCTTTCTGAAACAAAAGCATTGTGTTACCAATATTCCTTTTGATATATTTCTGTTAAAGAAATACTTGGGGCAAAGTTTTCCTTTCCAACTGAGTGGAATTTTAAGAAAACTATGTCTTAGCTATTTATATATTTCCATGTCTTTACTGAATTTAAATTTTAAAATTATCTACAATTTTACAGTGCCTCATTATTTACTAAATCTGGCTTAAAAAAAGAAACTTTAGAATCTTTTGTAAATACATCTAATAATAGTACATATTTTGTATCTAAAGCCTTGAGCAGGTAGAATAGCAAGAGAGAAAACATCTGGGTCCTGGTGAGTAAGGCTGTACTTGTTAGCATTTTTATGCTTAGCTTATATAGCTATAAGCTGTTATTACTGCAGCTTAGCTACTATGTCAGTGTGAAATATGCAGCATAAGCCACAATCTGTGATAACCAGAGCACCTAGTATAGTATGAATTTCTGGCTGGTTTTGCTGTTATTTTCCCCTTCACTATGGCATGAACCATGCATTTTAAAGATTCATTTAGATTTTTGTACATCTGCATACATTGGCTTACATGTATGTATGCACATAATATGGAAGCAACTATCATAACTGCTGTAAAGTAAAATGTGCTGGTGGCAATTTGTGTGTTAGCTTATGCTAAATAAGTAAAAATAAGTAGTAACATTCAGGGTCTCCTAGCAAACAGATGAGTGTAGTAGTAACAGATTCCTAAAATGTTTTTACTTATGTTCTTCCATCAGATAATGATAGGTGACAATGTAAGGCAAAAAAGCCCATCCATTATAATTAGTTGTAGTAATACTCAGAAAAGTGAAGTGTCCCATGTCGTAAGAGCTTCCTGTCTCCCTGGGAAGTTTCAGTTGCAGGGAAGATTAAATGGTGCTTCTGTTAGTCTGGAATTGAAGTGATGCTGTTGACAAATATATTTGAAAGAGTACTTAAATTTTTCAAGACGTAGCATATTTACTGAAAAATTCCTGTCCAAACTAATTCATAATTCATTTATGTGTTGTTAGATATTTGGGAGAAATCAAGATCCTTCCTCTTTGATTTGAGGTGGAGATTTCTCACACAATGTACCTCTAGGATGAGGGTGGACAAAAATAAAATGGCTTTGTTTTTATTTTATGTGCAGCCAGCATTGCTCTTATGTTTGTAATATTTGAGAGAGTTCAATAGGAGGCCCTTGATTCTTTGATCTGTTGCCACAGTGCAGTTTAATGAGAAAAGTTTTTCATATTGTGTGCAATATCAAAAATTTCTGCCAGCTCAAACCATTATAATATAGTGTTCGATTTACACCTTGGATCGCTTCTTTTATTTCTTGTCATGAGTCCACTCTCCTCCCTCAGCCGAAACAGGTAATTACAAAGGTCCTCAGATCAATTTTTGTAAAGGGGCACCCTGACGGGTACCATGACTGAAGTGTGACATGAGCCTTTTCCAATACAATGGGTGGCCTAACGTTCCTGTAGAAGCCCAAGCTCATTAAATATTCGGTTCCTTTTTTTCCCCCCTTCTCCCCCCTTCATGCACTTAGCTTGAGTCGCACTAAGTCTGGGGTTTCTTCACTGAAGACTTAGGAAAATTGCTTCGAGTTCTCAGATTGAATTTTTTATGTGTATGACTTCATGATAGCATTAGCATGTGCTTTGATCCATGTGTGAATGGCGCTGGGTCGGCGCTTATTGCCATATCCAGATGGTGTTACAGGGAACAAACAGTTGTGTTTTAGGATTTCTCAATAGACTGTCTAGACTGGCCGTGCAGCAGACAGATACAGCCACCCATCAAATTAGCGTTTGTCAGATTTATGGTAATGGTTCACCAAAGCCTTCCTGTCATTGACATTAAGATTTACGCCTCCAAAGTTATTTTGTCTTCCACAGAATATAACTTGTGATTGCTCAGATTTTTTTTTTAAAGTTTAAAACAGAAAAGTCTTTCTGAATGTGTGCAGTTTCTGAATGAAAAGAAAAATATAAAAGGAATTAAACTGTGACTGCAGCTTAGGAGCTGTATTGATTAGAGAAAGACACCCTGCCCAACTCTGACCCCCCTCAAATGATAAGAAGGATGTTCTGTTGGGGTTGGTGTCTCCCATTTGCCCTCGTTGGAAAGAAAAACATGTATGTGGGTGACTGTGGCCAGATTTTGCCCTTTCATGTTGTTACTGTGGAGTAATGTGATCTGCTGCCCCAACGCTGTGGGAATAACCTTTTGACAGGCAGTATGTCCATTCTTGGTAGAAATGTTTTCCCAAGTCTGGCCAGGCTGCCTTTGATCGTACCTCCTTCCAATGTGGGGTCACAGCTACTATTCTCTGCAAGAGTTACAGGTTCCTGTGAGGAAAATGAGAGACATGAGGGTTTAAAATAAATAAATAAATATGACCCAAACCCACTGCAGTTCTCAATCACTTAATGGTGCGGTGTTAGAAGAGTGCAAATTCCCACATGGCATGTTCGGGACATTTCAGGTTAAACTTTCCATGTGCCTTTTTGCATCCATGGGTCAAGGGGTACATTTTGCACATTTTCATCCAAAGCCATTTGAAGAGTGAGGTTGATTCCATCATGGACATGCTGAAGCATGCTTAAAAAATGTGTTTTCCTATTGGTGTAAATGACAAATGGTGAGGAGCTGGGGGGGGTTAATTAAAATGCCGAGACGGCCATGACAGACAATATATAGGGAAATGGGCTTTGCAGAGGTGAAAAGCTGCAGTGTTTTTCAGAGCAAGTTCTTTCATCTGTCTGAGAACTGGCATTTGGGGAAACCCCTGCTAACCCCTCTGGTATGTCAGGATTGAGAAGTGCTGCCTGTACCGTTGCAGGGCAGAATCCGTATGGAATTCTTACTGGAAGCCTATCTCATTACCCCCGTGCAGTCCAGAGTGCAGTGTGAGTTACTGAAGAAAGTGCTCTGTGTTAAAGGTGCAGGACTGGAGGCTTCCTCATAGTCGGAGGTGACCCTTGTGCTACTGTGTGGTGACTTTTCCTTCCTCTTCCTTTCCCCTTGCCACATAGTCAACATTTAATAAATAGTTACTTTTATCAAGTCTTATATCTGTGTTCAAATTTTGTGATAATCAATAATTATCAGTGGTAACAAAACCTGTACTTGGTGCTGAGACTAAATCTTAGCAGGTTATATTATCAAATAATAAGGCATTTAGTGGATTTTTAGTTTTCTCAATTTTCAAGTCTTTAATAGTTAAATGCCTAAATTGATTTTCTGTATTAATTTCTTTGAGTGTCAGAGTTCCATTGGTTTGAATTTTTAAAAAATAAATTCTGACCAGTTTATTGGAAAATTTGATGACCTCTGTAATGAAAAAATATTTTTGCTATACAGAATTTTCCTCCAAAAACTTCTCCCTCTCCCTTCTTGCCTCTCTTCTGTTTTACTTAACCTGCTAAATTATTGATTTTGATCCCTTTGAAAAACATTTAAGGAACCTCGATGATCTTTACTGTGTTTTGATTAACTGCATATATATTATTTTAAAAAGGTGATCATTTGAGGGAAGTCTGGAAAGTCCATCTCATCCCCACCAGCGTATCTGTTGCAAGGCTGGCTTGAGGCTGTGGCTGTATAGGGGATTGCCAGGGAACATCCTAAACTAGTCCTCTAGCTAGAAACAGTTACCATTTTGGACGTGAACTATTTTAAGTTTGTCCTAAGAAACAGTATAAATTTTACAAGACACATTTATAGTGTTTTTAAAAAGTTAACTACCCTTCTTACACGTGTGTTTTGTTGAAAATTGGAAGGGTTGAATGGAATGCTGGCTTTTTAGCAATGTATAAAAAGCTATTTGAGTAAAATCCTTTTTTCTTTAGTAGGACTTAACTCTCTCTAGGATTCTTCTACATTTGTGATTTGGGCTTTACTATTTTTGGAATGAAATTTTGACAGTATGCTTTATGCTAAGTTTGTGTGATCAGATGACATATTTAAAGGAACTACAGGATGTTAGTGGGAAGAGGGGCTGTAGAAGGTGTCTAATTTAACCTCATTTTTCTAGCTGGAGAAACAGAGGAATGAATAGGTTAAAATTTTTGGCCAAGGCCAGAAACCTAAGCTGTCATGTCTGCCATTCAGATTTCTCACACCCTTCCCACCACTGACTCACTACTTTTAGACAACTAGTGATAGATACACACTTAATTGGTAATGGTTTTTTTCCCCCCACAACTACAACATACTTAATCTGTTTCTCAATTTCCATTTGACTGAATTATTCAAAGTTGAGAAAGCAAATTTCTTCTTCTTTGAGCAGATTATACCAGCAGAGAAAGTATGGAAAATAAGATCCAATTTGACAGGCACCTCTAACTAAATTACCTAATGGCCGTTTTATTTCTTCTTGCTAAAACAATCTTAGTTTCAAGGTTTCATTGTATCTAGTACCAGCCAAGCCCGAGCTCTGTGTCTCTTGAGTTGTTTTCCAATATCACTAAGAGCAAGATGTGTTTCTGTTTCTTGGTTTTGACCAGTGGTCTTGTTGAGGGAGAGGACTGGTTTTGCACGAAGTGTTTGCGGGAAATCTTTAGCTTTTTTGTAAAAAGAGACTGATGTGGTTGGCTCAGCCTTTTCCCTCCTCCTCCCTTTGTATTTTCCCTCTTTAACACATACTACCTTGTGACATACTACCTTGGAATAAGACCAGCTTGTTTTTAAAGAAGCCATATTTATTTAAATCAGGGCTTGGCATTTTCATTACAGCAATGGTTGGCAAATTATGATCTTTGAGCTGGTTCCCTCTTTGTGTAAATAAAGTGTTATTGGAGCATACTTGTCATGTAATGTGATGTAGTGACCATGGGTGCCTTCATGCAAAACCAGAGTCGAGTAATTTCTCTAGAGACTAATGTGCGTACAAATCTAAAATATTTCCTCTCTGGTCTTTTTAAGTTTGGTGACACTTGGTTTAAAGCATCATAAATTGAATTCTGTGTTACTCTCCACTAAACAGATTCCTCTTGAGAAAACTGATACCCCAGATTCCTAACAAGCCTGTGACTTTGAATTTCTACTTATTCCAGTTGATATTAATTGATAAGTAGGTCTGTTCCAGAAGAATATACTTGTTATTCTGGGCTTTGTTCATTCCTTTTTATTTCCTTCTTGAACTTTTGGATTATCTTTCCTTTTTGTCCTCAAAAAGTAGGATGAGATTATAAATAAACTAACCACAGCTCTTTAGTATTTGAGCCTTATAAATATCCCAAATAATTGTTTTCTGGAGCATAGTTAAGGAAAATTACCAGGGCTTCCAATGAGTGAATTAGGTCTCCCGAGAGAACTTAAAATACTGAGTGAGGTAGCAGTTCTCCAACTCTCTGTATTGTGTTCCTTTTCTGTCTTTTCTCCTTCTACAAATTTGATGCCTTTTTATGACCTAGTGGGACCAGGAGAAGAGCTAACCAGAGCACCCAGTGTGCTGACAGTGTGTAATACTTCATGCATTCTACACAGATCACTAACCTAACATGGGAAGGTAAACCAGAGATATTTCTGATTCAGTAATAGCTATAGTTATACCGTCTCATCTTTTGAAGAATAAAGAAAATTCTACTTTAATCTTTGTCTGAAGGTATAACCTCCCTTTATCTGTAATTACACAGATAAACAAAAACTATTGTTAAAAATATGAGTATTTTTATTTGGTTCCTAGGAAGAGACAGCTGTATAGGGCATTACTGAAGAAGACTGCTAGATTGGGCTCTAAGAGTCTGAATTAACCATGAGTCATTTGCCAACTTAATTTTCTGTGCCCACTTTTGCATCTACAAGAAAAAGAGGTTGGATAATATGATATTTAAGGCTTCTTCCAATAATGGTCTGATTTTACTTGTGAAAACTTTTTCATGATAGCTACTAGAAACCTTCTGAGGATTAGCCAGTTCAAATAGCAATAACATTAACAAAATGTCCTTTGGAAAATGAACGTATTTTAATCCTTTACCACCCTTTTATTGTTTAAGGTCTTGGAGGACTTAGCATATACTGTACAGATATCCTTAGAGAAATTTTCTGGAAATAGAATTTTGTGGGTGAATTTTGAGTTTTGTGATGACAATTTATAATATTATAGCTTGATAGTCAAATATAATGTACTTCACAGTACATTATCATTTGGTTGAAATAATGTATTAATTGCCTTTAAACCACTATGTGGAATTATAGATTTCCAAGGAAATACTAGAATTAGTTGGAAACTAACAGTAGATTTCAATAAAAGCAGAAAGTACCAATATATTGCTTTTAGCAAAATTCTCTTACCTTCCTTAGTGTACTATAATTCATGAAGGAATTTTGATTTGCCTGAAGAATTTTGTAATAGTTTTGTTAGAATCTTACTGTATACATTTAAACATTTATTTGTAATAATTAATAACAACAAATTTTTGTGTGTGAATTGTGCTTGTTAAGCCTTGTAGCCCTTTGCCAGATAGTAAGACACAAAGAATAAGTTCTTCCTATCACTTATTTTTTTTTCATTTTTCAGAGAACTGTCTCTTTAGCTGTTTTGAAAGTGTTGTTAACTCTATAATCCTCTGACATAATATATATTTTCATATTTTGAAGAGAAAACTATGACGTAAGAAAAGCTGCCTTTCATCTTTGAGGGAGAAGGTAGATTATGAATAAGTAACAGATTAAGTATTAGCTGCCAGTTTCAAAGTCTGAGAGAATGTTGACTTTGCAAATAACTTCACAAATTAGTCTTTTATACAATATGTCTGGCCAATGTCTAGAAACTAAAAATGACCTGAGGTGAGTTATTTTTTTCATTAAATGTGCTTTCAAGTAAAGAAGACCTCAAAATAGTCATTTAAAAAGATTGACATAAATTATACTATAAACTACAGGTGTACATATTTCTCTGCTTATGTTATAGGGGATATAGAAGTGAATACGAAATTCTAGTTTATATATCTTGCCTTTTTAGTTCATCTTTTGTTTTTAACAGAGTTATACAGTATATCAACATTTTTAAATAGACAAATAATTTTTTAGAACATATTATGAAAACCAGCTATGTCTTCCTTCTTCTTTGGCTGTCTCCATTTCAACTCTTTAGCTTTTTTTTTCCTCCCTCAACTTTAGGCACTATCCATTCACTTTTTGCTTTGGAAGATGAGGATTTAGTTTTTTTCTTCCCTCCAAAGCATTCCTAATACACATCTTTGCTTCCTGTCACCCTTTTCTTCTAACCTGTCAAGATGGTTAAGGTTATAGTTTTGGCTTGACCCGTGTCTCTACATTATTCTGCTTTTATAAGTCTGCCATATATTATGGTTATTTTTCCTTTTTGTTGAATGCTGTTTTCCCTAGAGTCAATTATTCATGTTTTGTCATTTACTTAGTTTGCTATGGTCCTCATTAATTCATTCCTCTGTCCCTCTCCCCCAAGTTGTATAAATCTTTTCGTAATTTCAAATAGGCATGCTATTAAATTCTGTCAGATTCATCTTCCTAGTGACCTTTCTCTCGAGCTTTTGATCTGTTTATGTCTGGACTGGTTGCTGTCCAGGCCTACTGCATGGCTATCATCTTTGGGGCCCCCTGAATTTACTGTGCGGGGGAGTCCCTTCTGTGAGGTCTCTGCTGGCTTCCAGCATTGTTTTTTAGCTTACCCCAGGTGCATTAGAGATCAGTTTTTTTGAGACCTTGCTTTCCAGGCTCATGATTGATAATTTAGTTTGTGTAGAATTCTAGGTTGGAAATAATTCTCTCACATTTTCAAAAGCATTATGTCATTTGTTTCTAAGCTTCTAGTGTTGCCATCCAGAGGAACTGAGTGATTTTGATCTTTAACCTTTTGTGTTTCCCAAGTTTTCTTGTTGTGGTGATTTTGTTTGTTGGTTGGTTTTGTCTTACTTGGCAGCTCTAGTCTTATGAAATTTCATGATGTGGTTTGGTGTATAACTATCCTAGCCAAATGTGCTAGACCTGTACAGTTCCAAAATTTGAATCTATTAAACATTGTAAAAATCTTTTAAATTTTTCACCCTTTTCTCTTGATTCTCCTTGAATGAGAATCTAATTTTTACAGCTCTCATCTGTGTTTTCCATCTCCTTTTTTATGAGATTGCACTCAAATTTATCATATCAGTCTGCTGTTGTGTCTTATATTTCTGCCGTTCCTACTTTCCCTGTTTCAATGGTGCGTTTTTGTGTTGTTGTTTTTTTCTAGTGGATGCAGTATCTTCTTTGAAGTTTAGACTTCAAAAAATATGATATATATGTATTTTTAATCTCACTGTATAGCTCTGTTTATCCCAAGTTGTTTTTATTTTTGTTTTCTTTTTTGTTAAGTTTTTGTTGTTCATCCCGGTAGCTTTCCTTAGATGTCTGGCAATTGTTGTCTTTCTACTTATATTTAGGAGTGGAACATATACAGCTAATTCAGAATTCTGTGCATAAGGGTGAGATTTATCTACTGTGAGTTTTACCCAGAGAGTTCTTGACTGTTTTGTTGGGGAGGCCCTCAAAATTGTTACTCTAGATTTTCCTTTTTTTAGAAGGTTTTTTTTGTTTTGTTTTGTTTTAGATAAGATCTCACTTTGTAGTTCAGGCTGGCCCTGAACTCACTAGGTAGCCCAGGCTAATCTCAAACTCCCACCAATCCTCCTGCCTCTGCCTCCAAAGTGCTGGGATTACAGGTGTGAGTGTGAGCTGCCATGCTGGGCATTGTGATATGTGGTGCTCAGGATTGAATTTGGGACCTTTTGCTTGCAGACAGACTTTGGAATCACTGAGCTAAATCTCTGGCCCTAGATTTTCTCTTTTGAGCTAGTTAGATGCTCCAAAGAGAATCTTTCAAGCTCCTACTTAACCTTCAGGGCGGACAAAGACTTTGGAACTTCAGTGCTCACTATGCTGTTTTACTTAATTTTTTTTTTTCTTTACTGAAATCTTTATTGGTACATTATGTATATACATCATGATTGCACTCAACAATGAGAATTTGTACCAGTATATGACACAGCTTAATTCTCGTTATTTCCCATTCCCTTACCCACCCTACCACCCCCGCCCCCTGTATACATAAGCTTTGTTTCCTTTCTTTTTTATTATGATCTTATTATTTCCCCCTTGTTATTTACTCCTATACTGCATTTCCTTTTGCATATTTTCTATTTCACAATTTTTACCATACATTCTAAAACTCATTTACTTCTTCATTTTCTCGTACCAAAGCACTTACTTCTTATTCTCCTTCTTGTATCCTGCCTGTGGGGAATCTTCAGTGTATAAACCTCATTTTCCTTCCTTCTTTGGAGGTGGTGGTGGGCTCTGAAGAGTCAGTTGCCCAGCTGTGTGACATGAAAGGAAACATAGAACTCAGAAGCCTTCCTTTACAGCACTGAGTCAGTCCTGTTATTTTTAGCCCCACCTTCACCTCCACTAGTAAGGCAGCTTGGACCCTCCTCATCTTGAGCTTCTTGAGAGCTCTGTAGAGCAAGTACTTGTGGCTTGCGTTCCCCCTCTGGTTGTTCAGATTAACCTCCTTGTGGTCTCTGTTGGAATCATTACTGCTTTTTCTTTTGCATTCTAATTTTCAAAATATTGTAACTATTTTTGATGTCGAAGTATCTTTGTCTTTTAAAAAACATTTTAATGCACCGAAGGAGAAGGTGAAACTAAATGACAGTATTCATTCTGCCACATTTATCAGAAGTCTTTTCTCATTTTTTAAATTACAGATTATCTTCTCAAATAAGCAGTTTGGTCTGTGAAGATATGTGCAAGTTGAACAAATCACTAAGTAGGGCTGAACATAGACATGTGTTATCTATTAATTGGATGTTTGCACTCTCACTTTTTAAAGAAGGAACAACTCTGGGTACAAAGTGTAGTATTTTAGAAGGATTTGAAGAGTAGTTGTACTCTTCTTACTCTTACATTCCTTGGGCATTGCAGAGGGACATTGACACATATTGGAGGAGCTACAGGAATTGGACAGTACACCTGCATCAGTGGCCTTACGTTCTCTTCAGTATACTTTATTCTTATCATGTGGCATGTGTTCCTTTGAGCGGTAATATTCTCTCTCTGAGGAGCAAGGGTGCTCACAAAAGGAGGCCTAGAGAGAAGAGCTATCTTGTGTGTGGAATTTCTCCCCCTCAGTAGGAACCTCTGGGCCTGGTTGACTAGGTCAATCTTTCCCATTCCAAGTGTCAAATTTTGAAATTTTATATTTTTTAAGGCCTCATTTTTCTAGATGTGGGTTTGGACAGTTATGATTGTTATTATTTTGTGTTGGAGGTCTTAGATAGAGGCTCTTCCAGCCTGTATTCTTGGGCTGTCTGAAGACTTTTGGTTTGGATATGGTCATAGGTTTGGCCACTTACATTCTTATGTTTACATTCTCTCCTTTCCCTGATGGCTACTTCTCATCCATACTGGCTTTTTCCATGTCTATAGCAAATCAAATTCTTTTTCTCCTTAAAACACAAACCATTATACTTTCTTTCCCCTGGAACATTGTTCTTATTCTCTGTCTGGCTAAATCCTTCTTTTAGTGTTCCCATCTTCAGGCTTTTCCATTTAAATTGAGTTATTATCTTTAAGCTTTTCCCCCAACTTTTGGAAATATAATTAATATAACATCTCTTAGACATTTTATAAGCACCAGGTAACACTTCTAAGCACTTCCTAGTACTAAAGTGCTAGTTTGCATACTTCTTTAATGTTTGACTTCCCCTTTAAACTGTACTTTCCATTGGTGTACAGAGTATCTTTAGTGCTCAGTGTAAGTGTCAAAGTCTGCTAGATATAGATATGAGAAACAATTTAGTCACTTCCCTACCCCTCAGCGAATTAGAATTTGAGGAGAGGGAAAATAGATTAATACTAGCCAGTCATCAAGTAACTTTTCTGTAACTGTTTCTGGAGTAACAAGTGATAACTACTTCTCCGGGCATTTTTTAAAAATTAATTCCTGCCTTTCACCAGAAGTTCCAGGTTTTCATGTATTTACTTCTCAAGAAAACTTGTGTTAATAGTTACTTAAATATGATAGTGCCCAAATAAAATCATTGATCTCTTAGCCATACACAAGATAGCAGGTTTCATTTTCTTCTCAGGTTTCAGGCATAACAATGAAATAGTATAGCCCTCGGGTCCTGGAGGATTGTACTCTAACAGTTGAAGAGCTACTCTGCTGTTCAGCCACTGTCAGACAGACCAGTGACAACAGGCATCAGTTCTAGAGCATTGCTGTTATAGGAGTCCACATAAGTCCTTAAACTTTTTTCTCTTTGGAAAAAAACAAGATAGCATACATTTTTATTCTTCCTGGCTCTTCCCTAAGAAGTAATATACTGCACTGGTTGCTATCATTTATTTTCTAATTAAGTTTTGAAGGCAGGTGAGTGGTTAAATGGTAGGACAAAAGCACATGGGCTCTATGAGGAGTGAATGCTTGAAATACAGGGCAAAAACACGCAGGCTGTGTGAAAATCAAATGGTTAAACAACAAGAAGTTTAGATTAGCAAGGCATGTTGTGTCTGGCCATTGCTCTGTAGCCTTGAGACAGCTCCCGCCCTAAACTTCTTTTCTCCTGCTTTTTTCTGTTACACTGATAGTCTAAATAAAAGGTACAGAGTTCTCAGCCTGGTAGGTTTTTTATCTCCAGCGTCTCCCTAATGGCTTGGGTGCCCTCAGTTTTAAACAGCTCCTTTGGGTCTCTCAGAGACTGAACTAAGTCTCGTCTTCAAGTTATCTTTTTCATCCCGGTGTCACCTGGGATTGCTTCGTGCAACAGGCAGATTAGATCTGTTTTCAAATCCAAAATCCTGCTTGCTGTGTAGTTTGGATAGGTGAATTCTTTGAGCGCTCGTTTCCTTCATAGTCACAGGTATACACAATTAGTTTGTACACTTTCCAGGGCTTTTGTGAGGATTGAATGCAGTAATCCTTCCAAAATACTTGGCAAAGTACTTGCTGGAGATGTGACTTTCCACACACACATCATAGCAGTTAGGATTTTCAGAAGTGTACAGTCAGAAACATGCTGTAATTGGTAATAAAAATGGTTGTTTGTGAGTGGATTTCTCCATAGTATGCATGAAAAATAATGTATAAGTTGCATACATTCTTAGAGTTCTGTGTGTGAACTGCTAAATAGTATGTTGTTTGTACTAAGCAGGCAAAGTGTTGAGAATTAATGCTTTAATTATGGACATTGATTCACAATTCTAGGAATAACTTTTAAGTTTTGAGTCTTGTAAGCTTTTAAATCTTATACTGTCTGCACTGAAATGTAAAGAAATGGAGGAAAAATATAAAACACCTTACAATGTTATCGTTTTCAAAAATTTAAGTGTGTGATTCTTAGTTTCTAGAAAGAACACTACACTGAATAATTTGTCAGGGTTTTAAGACGGCTACATTCTGGAGTTAGTTTAATTGCCACGAGGATAATGGAAATTCCTGTTTAGATGCTACAGGTTCCGATGAGCAATTCAAAGTAAAGTACGTCTGCCAAAAGCCTTGGCTCACTTCTAATAGCTTATGAGTAGGTTCTCAGAAGTGTTGAGAGAGAAAGAAAAGTGAAAGGCCTAATTCCTGAAAACATGGGCAGAACAGAATTCCTGCGAGTTGCCTGTGGGAATTACTTCCAATAGAGTAGAGTCTGTCATTGGTACTAGTTGTATGTGATTTTTCATCGTAAGTGTTTATAGCTGTGAGTGGAGAACTTCAGGCTTTACTTTTGTTTTCTTTTTATCCTTACTGTTGCTTAATATAATTATCTCAGTGGGGCATTTTGTAGTTTGGTTGATATTTTGGAAACAGACTGTTGGTTTCTGTCTCACAATGAAAATTATAAGTAACTTAATGTGTCTATATCACTCAACTTTCCAAAGTTATTTAGATAGTACCTTCCAGATTTTCGGATTTTCCAAAACTTATTAAATTAAGGACAGATAAAATACTGAAAATGAAGGGTTGTGGGATTTTATTTTTCCAGTTATGGACATTAGAAAACCAACCCTCAAGGGCTATCATTAAATTCATAACACTTAATAGCCTCTCCCATAGGAAGACTATATTCTTTAAATAAATAAGTCAAATTAAATTGAATAAAGGTAGTTTGATGGGGTTGGGGAGACTACATTCTTCCTATTTTCTCTCAGTTGATTATGGATTACTAAAAACTTGACCAACCAGCAGTTGCCCACAAACCGGTTCTGGGAAATGTTCATTTGTATATTAAGTGGTTGATGTACCAAACACACATTAAAAATACTGACACGATTTGAATTACCCCCAAACTCAGAGGAAATAGAAGCTTGTGTGTGTGTGACATAGAAATCACCCAACAATAATATAATCGACTCTGTCCATCATTAAGTATTTACTGTTAATTTCACAGACTCACGCCAGGTAACAGGAAAAGGATACTGTGACTTCTGTTCAAATTACGCAGTTGGAAGAGAAATCACATAGTTCTGGTTAGCTGTCTGGAATCTATTCTTTTTTTTTTTTTTTTAAAGGTTTTTTGAGACAGGGTCTCGCTTTGTAGTTCAGGCTGGCCCTGAGCTCAGCCTCAAACTCACATCACAGCAATCCTCCTGACTCTGCCTCCCTAGTGCTGGGATTACAGGCAAGAGCCACCATGCCCAGCACTGTGGTATGTGGTACTGGTTGCTGCTGGGCGTGAGTCTCCACACCCAGTATTGTATGTGGTTACCAGGGATTGAACCTGGGTCCTTACTCTTGGAAGACAGTTGCTGGAACCACTGAGCTAAATCCCCGGCCCCTGGAATCTATTCTAATAGATACGAAAGATAAAAAGATAATAAGAAATGGGAGAAGAGGAGTTTTAATGCTAGGAAATACTTTGGGAAAAAACCCTCCATATTCTATGTGATAGGGGCTGGGTTCGATCCCCAGTAATCACATACAATACTGGGCGTGGAGACTCACACCCAGCAGCAACCAGTATCATATACCACAGTGCCGGGCGTGGTGGCTCACACGTGTAATCCCAGCACTCGGGAGGCAGAGGCAGGAGGATTGCTGTGATGTGAATTGGAGGCTGAGCTCAAGGCCAGCCTGAACTACAAAGGGAAACCCTGTCTCAAAAAAAAAAAAAAAAAAAAAAAAAAAATCAAAAACATATTATGTGTGACACATTGTTGAAATTAGTGGTATGGTGACCAGAGAAGTTAAATGTTACTGTATTTGTTTTTCTAAAATACTGAAACTTTGTGGCTGCTTAGAGACAATTGGATTTCCTATTGGTGGATTTTAAAGCTAATGTGTGTCATTTAAGGTTTGTACGGACAAGTGTGTGTACATACATTTACAATAGTGAGTAGGGGGTGTGAGGGAGGGAGGGGAATGTAAGAGAGGAGGAAGATCGGTGGGCAGTGGAGGTTGAGAGCAGCATTGCTGTAGCTCAGGAGAGGTGGAGAGGTCAGGTGGGAAAGAAGAAGCGTGTGGTTATTTTAAAGATGCTTGAGAAAAGTGTCTCCCTAGGAATTGAATATCCATGGAAAATAGGGAACCTTCAGAAACCATAGCAGAGGCTGGGAAATTACCCCATTAACTATTCTTGTCTTTATTATAGAAAACCAATTCTCTAGAACTTTTGATATTTTGCTTTTAAAATCAGAAATGTTATGTCGGTTTGTTGTTCTTGATTTCATTCACAAGGAGTAATATCACAGGTATTAATTTGACTATAAACTTTAAAAATGGCAGGGAGGAAAAATACAACAGTTTCTCTGCCATATGATTTCAGGGTTGTTACATGTAAAATGACCTTTTATTATAATTTTTAAAAGTGAGGTCATTATTTTCAACATCCTACCAAAATAATTTTCTTATTGTTACTATACCATATTGCCCCATACTTTTTGGTTAATAGCAACATACGTTTATTACAGTTCTGGAGATCAGAAGTCCGAAATGGCCCCCTTCAGGATAAAATTAAGGAGTCAGCCCGGCAGCACACCTTCCTGGAGGTTTAGCAGGAGAATACATTCCCTTGACTTTCCCAGCTTCTAGGGGCTGCCTGGAATCCTTGGTGGTGTTCTGTTTTTATTTGAAAACCAGCAGTAACTAGTCACTCTCATGTTGCCATTTGATTCTGTCTCCTCTACTTCCCTCATCCCTGCTTCAGGACCTGTTATTACACTGGATCCACCTAGGATAATCTTTCTGAAGTCTGATAATCAGCCATGTTAACTTCTCCCTTGACACTGACAGAGTCACAGGAGTGTATCACACACATTTATACCATATTTCTTCCTCTGTTCTTATGGGAGGATGCTCCTTTGACGTACGTGCCTAAAAATAAGCTATGCTAAAACTCTTAAAGGGACAATAATCATTAAACTCAGGATAAAGAGCTCATTTATAGAGCTTTTAAAACAAAATTTCTAGTTTTGTACTGTGTAGTGTAGCTAGAATTAATGCTTTGAGTAATGAGAAAATTCTTTCCTTCAAATTGTTTATCCGCTGTAGAGTTTGCTCAGAAAAGCATATGTGATTTTAAATTTCTGAATTGAAATTTTTTCTAAGGAGTTTCAGTTAATGAAATTAAGATATCAGAGATCTGGTCTGTTGTGATTAAGGTTTTGCCTGTTACAGAAAAACTATTCATTGATACTTTTTAAAGCACAACAAGGGAGACTGTTCAGCTCTGCCACAGTAGGTATAGATCATTACAATGGTGACTTACAGTGGGCAGGTTACAAAGATGGTCTTTAATTCTAAATACAGGAAGAAGTAGGAATCTGTAGACAAGGAGCATTGTGGGAATCATTCATTGAGAGGTAGAAAGCATGAAGACTTAGGGGAGTTTGGTGAAACTGTCCTAATAGCATTTCTGTTGAAGAGAGGCCAATAATCAGACATCTGCTGGGGAATGATGGCAGTTGAAGAATCAGATCAAATAAGTAGAGCACTCAGATATCAAGAATGGAAGTGTTCTTGCTGGACTGTCTAGTCTCTTTGCTACAACTGGACTCTTTTTTTTTCTTTCTTTTTTTTTGAGACAGGGTCTTGCTTTGTGGTTCAGGCTGGCCCTGAGCACAGCCTCAAATTCGCATCACAGCAATCCTCCTGCCTCTGCCTCCCGAGTGCTGGGATTACAGGCGTGAGCCACCACGCCCAGCACTGTGGTATGTGGTACTGGTTGCTGCTGGGCGTGAGTCTCCACGCCCAGTATTGTATGTGGTTACCAGGGATCGAACCCAGGCCCTTGTGCTTGCAAGACAGGTGCCAGAACCACTGAGCTAACTCCCCGGCCCTGGACTCTAAAAGAATATGTGCGTACAGACCCAACAGAATGTTCAGTAACCTGACTAAGCTCTAGCTAAGCAAGAAGTCTTGTTGTCCTCTGAAAACCCAGTGGTTGTTCTTTTCATGGTGAGGACATTGCAATATACAGGATGGAGAGTCGAGAAAGGAGAGAAAGGAATCCATGGAAGAAATGTAGATTGATTTAGAGAACACTAAAGCCACAGAAATACAGTGACCAGGTATTTGCGCTAGTGAGCCATAGAAACAGAGCTGAGGGTGAATGATGCCCAGCTTTTAAGATAAAGAGCATCATTCAGCACTTTTCTCCCTAACCCACTGAATTTGAGGCATCTAGGTGGAGACAGAAGCTGTAGGTGTTGCATATACCATAATCACCCGTCTGTGCTGCCGAATATTGGCATAACTAACTCTGATTGCTTGAAAAAGCCAGAATTTCATAGTTGCAATATGGAATGTTTAAATAAAACGAAGTCTGGAGAAGACTCACTGTAGAGTAGTATGATTGTGGTTCAACTTACTGAATTAGCTCTAGGAATACAGAGGGAGGGATAAAACTATAAAGCAGAGGGAATAAAACCATTTGTCCTCAACAATTGTAGTGCTTATTGCAAAGATAATATGTATTTTCTGTGACACTCAAGGCAAGGTTTCTCTGTATTTTCTTTCAGTTAATTCCACGACCCTGAGGACAGTATAGCACTGACCTCTGTTTACCCCTAGCGCAGGTGGCAGGTAACTCCTTCAGAGTGTGGCTTATAATTGTATCAACTAGTTTTTAAGAGAGGATTTTCCCCCTGCCCTTCCTTGGGTAAGTTTGAGTGCTCTCAGTTGGCTGGCAAACACTTGTTTCTTGGCCCGTTTCTCAATGCACGTCATGGCATAAGTGTTTCCTTCTCTAGAGTTTTCATGTCTTGGCTTCCTCTCAAAGCTCGAGGTAAGCAAATTTGGCTGCTGTGTGTCTGTGAGGGCTTGTCATTTTGATACACTATTATGTTCTGTGTTTTTTAAGCCTTTTAAAGCAGATGAATGTTTTAAATAAGTGAATGAGTCGCTGCTGTTTGGACTTGCACCCCCACCCCAGGTAGAGGTACTGATTGATTCTCGTTGGTGCAAAGCGTCCAGACCATTTAAATGTATATACTAGACAAATTGCTAGTATGAAATGTACGCAGGTAAAAGGATTAGTTTTAATTATGTTCTGAGCTAGTGTGATCATGAAGTAGGAGTAAACCCTCTAGCTTAGGTGGTTTTCTGTGACTTTTGTCTTATCCAAAAGGCATTTTAAATGAACAGTCATTTAAAGTTCTTTTCTTAGCTTTTGTGAGATGTTTCCTATTACCTGGAGAGTACCCAGGCAAGTTCATGCTGTTTTTCTTTTTTTTCACTAAACAAAGAATTGCCTGACTAGTATTTCCTGTCCTTTCTCTTGTGTTATAATCTAATTCTAGTGCTTTTGTCAGTAAATTTTCACTGTCTTTTGAAAGGAGCCAAAGAAAGGATCCAGTAGAACTGCTGTACATATTTTAATATAGAGAGAAGTAAAAATTAGTGATCAAAATAGGGAAGCCACTGAGGGCTTTCAATGAGTGGTCTGCCCTAGTTTTTTTCCCTATGAACTGCACTCTAGAATACAGAGCAAGTTCAGTCCTTGGGGATCTGGATGGGGTGAGGCCCCTACTTGATCTTTTTCAATTTTGTTTCCTTTTCTTTTTCTGTAATTAAAAGAAAAGTTAAGACCTTCAAAAGTATTAAAATACTTACTGAAAAGATTTGAACCAATGCTGTGGTTATCAGTAACTTCATTTTTAGTTCTTGGAGCTATTGATCTATAGTCAAATTGGAGTTTTGCCATGATTTCAAAAGAATTTTAACTGCTTTTACTTTAGAATTCAAACCATGTAATTTTAGCAGTTGAAACTTGTTTATTACATTAGGGCATACAGGCCTAAAAAAATATGCTCCAAGATGTCTTAATTTTTTTTTTTTTGAGGTTTTTTTTTTTTTTGAATTGAGGCTTAAACCCAGGACCATCACACTGTATCTCCAGGACATCTTACCCTCCTTTGGAGACAAACTTGCAAAGTCACTAAGTTGCCTAAGCTATGTTCAATATGTTGTCCTAAAAGATTTATTTTGAAAAAGAATTATGAGGTGTCCCCTTAATTTATTTTGAAAGGGAATTATGAAGTGTCCCCTTTATTTTATGTATTTATTTAAAAGAGCCTTTAATCTATGCTTGTGTATCTGAAACAAGGTCTTGCTATGTAGTTCAGGCTTGCCTTGAACTCCCTTTGTAGCCCTGGCTGAACTCATGAATCCCGAACAGGTTTAAACTCATGCCAGTCTTCCTGACTCAGCCTCCAACTACTGTAATGCACTACAAGTGTGTGCCACCACGTCTGATATCTTATTTTTAAGAATCTAAATTTTAAAGTTTTAAATGATTTTAAGTTGAGCATCGAAGAGATCTGATCTTAACTAGGTAATGAATAAGAAACTGAATTCTTTGAAATGTACCCAGCAGTCACTTTTTACCTAGTTTTGTTTCATAAACAAAATTCATAAATCTTTAAATTAGAAGCCATTCTGAGCAGTATGAAAAAAACTTACTGTGATCCAACCTTGTCCCAACTGGAACACGAATCATCATTTGGACCAGCATGTCTCACCTGTGTGTTCTAGCCGCCCCTTAGTCACTTGTAGCCACTTGGTTCTTGGCTCTACTGTCCCAAGTACTGCAGTGCTTATTTCATGCTGTCCTGCCTAATAACAGACTCCGAACACAAGGGTGGTAGTGTCACTAATTTTGTCATGGTATATTGTTACAATTTTGTTTTGTTATTAGGTACTGTTTTTGATCTCTTCTTGAGTCTAATTATAAGTTCACCTTGAACACAGCTATCTAAATATAGGAGAAAAATATATAAAGGGTATAGTATGATGTATGCTTTCAGGGATCCACAAAAGATCTTAGTACTTATTTCCTATGCATGTGTTGACTTCTGTATATATTTTGGCTTTGATAAAGTTGTACAATGCACACTTGATCTTTTGGTCCATTATGATTAGCTAAATAAGTAACTTATTTACTTATTTGCACTAATAATTTCATCCATCAAAAATGTATCAAAGAAAAGATCCTCTGTATTACAATGTCTTCAGGATGATCAGTACTTGATTTTTCCAACTTTTTTATGAATATGCTAATGTATGTTAGTGTAATGTATAAGTGTAAATGTAAGTGTAATGTATAAGTATAGATGTATAAGTGCTAATGTATATTAGTGTAAGTAAGTCAAAATCTGCCAGTTTTTTAATGTACTCTGCTTTTTCTAAAAAAGTCAAGCTATTAGCTGATATGAAAGTATAAACGTCATAATTTAAAACAGTAAAGAAAAATGTAATGTGTAATGAGAGAGGTACTGATGGGAGCTGATTTCATCTGTTCAGTTTTTTTCTGCTTCTCCTGGGGGTTATTAAGTTTTGCTGCAAAATAAATTTTTATTCTGCTGTAGACACATGCTTAAACAGCTTGGACCCTGCTTTACACTATAATCTAATGTATTTAAAGTAGAAGGTTAAACAAAAAGAGGGAGGACATCACCAATACTCGAAGAGAAAAAATTCAAATCTTGAGGAGTTGTAAAGAAGTCCATCTCACTGTAGCTGTTTAGGCATAGTTTCATAATTTAAGAAAAAATAATTTAACAAAAAATAATGTAAATACCAACATCTTAGATGCAAACATGAGCTTGTATTTCCTGTTCTGCTTACACCAAGAGCAAAAATTTTAATAAGCAGCATGGAATAAAAGTTCATACTTACTGCTTCACAGCAAGGTATTATTCCAGACACTTTATAATTAATTCAATCCTGACAGCATCTGTTTTAATAGTCCCACTAAGATGAGATGAGGATCAGAGAACTTTGGTGGCTTAGCTGCTTAGCGATGGACTGGGGTCAAGTCTTGACTTGAGGATTTGTGTTTTAGATTCCAAATAGTGGAAAAAGCTGCAGCCCATATTTTTATGATTGGCTACTACCAAACTTATGATAATAGTGAAAAAGAATCAAATAGAACTGTCATGATAGAAAGTGTCTTTCTATTTTAAATCAAAAATCAGTGAGCTGGGCC
>PVIR01010412.1:0-50068 GCA_004026965.1 Petromus typicus | reverse complement strand
GACTTTTTGTGAATCTTTCAGTGCCTATTTTTAGGTTTTTTTTTTTTTTTTTTTTTTTTTTTTTAGGTTGTTTGAGACAGGGTCTCACTTTGTGGTTCAGGCTGGCCCTGAGCTCAGCCTCCAACTCACATCACAATCCTCCTGCCTCTGCTTCTTGAGTGCTGGGATTACAGGCGTGAGCCACCACGCCCGGCACTGTGGTATGTGGTACTGGTTGCTGCTGGGTGTGGGTCTCCACACCCAGTATTGTTATGTGGTTACCGGGAATCGAACCCGGGTCCTTGCGCTTGCAAGACAGGCGCCGGAACCACTGAGCTAACTCCGCGGCCCCTATTTTTTTTTTTTTTTTTTTAACGTATGAGTAATATTGCTATGCCTTGTTGTAATTCTGTTGTTTGAACTTTTTGAGAACTTGCCTAACTGTCCCACAGTGGCTGACTATTTCACATTCCTAACAGCAGTGCATAAAGGCTCTAATTTTTTCACATTCTTGCCAACATGTGTTTTCTGTTTCTTATTTTTATTATTTTCAAAATTACAGTCATCCTAGTGGATATGAAGTAATATTTCATTGTGGTTTTGATTTGCATTTCCCTACAAACCAATGTTGTAGACCATCCTTTCATGCGTGTGTTGGCCATTTGTATATCTTAGGAGGTTTTCTTGCTCATTTTCAAATTAGGTTTTTTATCTTTTCGTTGTTAAATTGTAACAATAGATACATTTTATATGTTTTAAATGTTATACCTTTATCAGCTGTGTGACTTAAGAAGTATTTTCTCCTATTCTGTGGGTTTTTCTTTCTTTATAGTGTCCTCTGATGCATACAAGTCTTAAAATCTAATGAATTACAGTCTTTCATTTCTTCTGTTGTTCATGCTTTTGGTATCACTCCTGAAAACTCATTGATGAATTAAAAGTTTTATCAATTAATTTCTGTGTTTTATTCTAATAATTTTTTAGTTTTATTGTTTTTGATTCATTTTAAGGTTTTTTAGTTCATTTTTGAGGTAATTTTATAATACAGTGTTAGGGACAGTTTCAACCTTGTTCCTTTTTTTATGTCTGTTCAGTTGTCTCAGCACCATTTGTTGAAGACTATTATTTCTTCATTGAATACTCTTGGCATGTTCATTGAAAACTAGTTAATCATAGATCTTGGGTTTATTTCTAGATTCAGTTCTGTTTTATTGAAATGTATGGTTCTTATATCCAGTACTATTTATTTTGATTATTTTCGCTTGATATAAGACTTGAAACCAGACATGTGAGTGTTCTTTGTTTTCTTTTTCAGCATTATTTTAGCTGTATGTCAGCTTCTTCTAATTCCATATGAATTTATGAGTTGGCATTTCTATTTTCATTGAAAATGATCTTAGAAGTTTAGATATTAGGGATGACACTGATCTTACAGATTGCTTTGGATATTGTTGCCATATTGACAGTATTAACTCCTTAAGTCCATGAACATGGGATATCATTCCATTTATTTTGTACATAGGTACTTTAATGGCTCTTTTTGGAACTTACAGAATGATGTTGAATAGAAGTAGTTAAAAGTAATAACTCTTGATCTTGGAAAGAAGAATTTTGGTCTTTTACCATTGAGTAGGGTGTTGACTTATTTTTTTGTCCAAGACCTTTATCATATCTATGAAATTCCTTCTGTTACTGGCTTGCTTTGTTTTCTTTTTTAAAATTTTTGTCATGAAAGTGTGTTACATTTGATAAACACCTTCTGCATTAGTTGGGATGATCATATGTTTTAAGGCATATTACACCAAGTGATTTTCATATATTAGACCATCTTTAGATGCCCTACATAAATTCCACCTGTTCCTGGCATGTAATATTTTAAGAAAAATTTAAAATCTTGGTAAAGCCTATATAACATAAAATTTATCCTATTAACCAGGCATGGGGGTATGGATCTGTTATCCAAACTTTCTGGAAAGCTGAGGCAGGAGGATTGCACATTTCAACCCAATCAGTGCAATTTAGCAAGAACTTATCTCAAAAAGATTAAAAAGTACTGGGAATGTAGCTCAGTGAGAAGGCCCAGGGTTCAGTCCCCAGTACAGCAAAAATGGAAATACAACAAAATAGTAAAAACAATAACAATCCAGTTAACCATTTTATATATACAGCTTAATTCATATTGTTATGCAGCTATCACCACTGTTTCATTGGACAGAACTTTTTTATCTTAATAAACTGAATTCTCATTTTAAAGCAATAATTCCTTGTGCTTCTCTCTTGGTCCCTAGCTTTAGAGAAATGTTCTTCTAACTTTCTGTTTCTGTAAATTTGTCTGTGATAGGTATCTCATATAAATGGAATTGTGCAATATTTCTCCTTTAATTGGCTTATTTCACTTAACATAATATCCTCAGTGTTCACCTGTCTTGTAGCACGTGCTCTGTAAGGCTATATTGCTGAAATACACCTCATTTTGTTTATTCATTGGTCTATGGACCCTTGGTTTGCTTGTACCATGTAGCAGTAGTGAATATTGCTCCTATTACCATAGATGTATAAATCCTTGCTTTGAATTCTTTTGGAATCTATACTTGGAAATGGTTACCAGAAATAGTCACCAGATCACATGGCACAATCTTTTAATATTGTTAGACTACTTTTGCTAGTGTTTTGTGGAAGAATTTGAAATCTGTACTGATAAAGTGTTCTAGTCTGTAGTTTTCTTCTGATGCTGCTGTCTGCCTTTTGTGTCAAGGTAGTGTTGGTCTCATAGATTGAATTAAGAAGCATTCTCTGTCTCTTCCTTTCCTCCTCCTTCCCTTTCTTTAAAATTTTGAAACGGATTGGTGTTACTTTTCATTTAATGATTGGTAGAATTCACCAGTTGAACGTGATCTGATTCTGTTTCTTTTGTTTGTTCATGTTTTTTTTTTATTTTTGCTGGTAGTCTTAAAATTACTGACTTAGCTAGCCTCTTTATCTGTTACGGATGTGCTCAGATTTTTTGCTTCTTTTTGATTTACTTTTTAGAAGTTTCTGTATTCCTAGGAATTTCCCCTTCATTTAAGTTAACTGATTTATTGTAATGTAATTGTTCATACCTTTTTTAAAATAATTCTTTTTGTTTCTGTCAAATTGATACTGCTTCCACTTCCATTCTGTTTTAATAATTTGAATCTCCTTTTGTCCCTTGGTTGTTTTGTCTTATTTTATTTATCAGAGAATTAACTTCTTGTTCCATTGAGTTTCCATATTGTTTTGTATTTTCATATTTTATGTATTTCTGCACTAATCATTACTATTTCTGTCTTCCTGCTTTGTGTTTAGTTTCTTCCTCTTTTTCTAGTTCTGGGAAATGTTTATTGATTTGAGCTCTTTCTTCTTTTTAAATGTATGTTTAAAGGTTTTTATTTCCCCTCTGAGTACTTTCTAACTGGATTCTTTAAGTTTTTCTAATATTTTGCTCTTCTGTTTTTATTTCAAATTATTTTATAATTTGTCATGTGATTTGTTCTCTGACCTGATTAAGAACATGTTTACGAGAATTTATGAATTTTCTGAATTTCTTTCCATTGTTGACCTCTAGTTTTATTCTACTGTGATCAGAGAAGATAATTAATATGATTTTTTCTTTTAAAATAAAGATATTCAGACATGGTAGAATGTATCTTAGAGGCTAATACCATGTACTCTTGAGAATGTATGTATTGCTCTTGTAAGGTGGAGAATTTCTTTCTGTTGTAGTTGGCTTCTCCTTTTCGTGTCTTTCACTTTTATCTTTCTTTGGTTTTTTGTTTGTTTGTTTTTTTTTTGGCACTGGGGATTGAATTCGGGACCTTGCACTTGCAAAGTAGGTGCCAGAATCACTGAGCTAAATCTCTGACCCTTTACTGTTTTGTCATTACCATTATCCGTTACTGAAAGTAGGATACTGATGTCTCCAGCTACTTTCCACTTTATTTTTGCCTGTTTTGCTTCCTGTATTTTGTTATATATTGTGAGGTGTGTGTGTTTATAATTATATATTCCCGATCCTTTTTGTTATGTAATGCCCTTCCTTGTTTTGTAATTCTTTTCTCTTTTCTGGAAGACTATGGGAAGTTGGTTTTTCTCTTTCTTTAATGTTTGATAGAATTTGTCTATGAAACTATTTGGATGTAGACCTTCTTTTGAGAATATTTTCAATTTTTCACTTAAAATAGATATCGGGCAACTCAGATGTTAATGTTTCATAATATATTAGTTTTTATTAATTTATTT
The DNA here is from genome assembly GCA_004026965.1 of Petromus typicus. NCBI lineage: Eukaryota > Metazoa > Chordata > Mammalia > Rodentia > Petromuridae > Petromus > Petromus typicus. The sequence continues at coordinate 45,829 of PVIR01010412.1, read as the reverse complement.
TCTCAAAGAATTTTTCTATGTTTTCAAATTACGAGAATAAAATTATTTAGAACAGTGCCATAATATTTTAATGTCCATAGTCACATATTTTTAAATTGATTTTATTGGTACATTTTATATGTACATTATGATCACATTCAACATTGAGGGTTTGTACCGGTGCATGACACATTTTGATTCTCATGTTTTCCCATTCCCCTATCCTCCCTACAACTCCCTGCCTGCTATATACTTAAGTTTTATTTCCTTTTCTTTTAACCATCAAATTTTTTTCGTTTGCTATCAGATTTTTTTACTAGCTCCTACCACCCTTTTCCCTTTGAACATATTTTTCCTGTTGCACAGCATTTTTTTTTTTTTTGTACTAAAAATCAAACTCAGGAACTTGAGCTTGCCAGGCAGATGTACCACTGAGCTACATTCCTGACCCACAACATAATTTATTTTTTTAAATGCTGGGCTAGCTGCAGATGGCAGTGTACATCTGTAACGCAAGTTACTTGGAAGGCTGAGGCAGGGAATGAATGATTTAGTGATAATAGCTTGCCTCAAAAATCTGGGCCAGGGATATAAGCCAGTGATCTAGTACACACTGGGAAGCCCTGGCTCAATCTCCTGTGCTATGCCCACTCCCCACTGCCTGTATTAGCATTATAAACAATACCTTTGTAGTGTTGATTATACAATTTTCATCTTAAAAACATTAACTACTTTTCTTTTTTTACTTATTACAATATTTGTGAAGTAGATAATATAATAAAGATACCAGAGTTAAACCAAAGGAATATAGGTACCTTGATCATGGAGCTGTTGTCTGAAAGGCTTAAATCTTAACTACTGTTTATGCTGCCTCTTAAATGAGAAAGATACTGCTCCTGTTTTCATGGAATTGTGCTTTCTTGCTCCTTTGTTCCTTTAAGACAGAGCATTTTTTCTTATATTTCTAATTAGCACTTGCATTTTCCCTATAATTACATTTCATGGTCAGATACAGTTGAAGTTTATTGTTAACACTTTTTTTCGGTCACATAATATGTTGAAGAACCTTTCAAGCTCCCCTGAGAAGCTCACTGCAATTTATAAGATGAAACATTGTCTCTGTGGGAAACTGAGAATTTATTTTAAATTCTTTTGCCTGCAAGTTTAGACTTTAGTTATGTGGAAATTAACTTCTTGGAATTTGTATGCAGATTTAAAATGTTTATTTTGATAACTTTATTAATTAATGTCTTTCAGGGTTATTCAAATGCTCAGAAGAATATTCAGGTGGATCAGAACTGTGTTCGTAATTCTTACGATGTCTTCTCTTTGCTACGGTAAGAAATTTAGAATTGTCCTGAATTCTAAAGAACTCTTCCTATTTTGAATTTGTGACATTTCAATATGAAAGAATGTGTAGGAGCTTCAGAAGCTGTTATTCGGGCTTAGCATTTTTAAGCAGAAGCCTCATAAATTTTTGTAGCTACAAAGTGTTTGAAAAACCACTTCTTTTCTCTGGATAGTGGAGAGAGCAGTTGGAAGCCAATGATCTACTTGTTAGTCTTCAGTACTCTAAAAAGCAGCAATCAGAGATACAAAATTTAGACTTAACAAAATCTTCAGAGCTGTTGCATCATCAGAAAGCCTTTCTACAACCCTTAGCGTAGCTTAGAGTTTTGATCTGCTATTCATCTTAGAAGATGGTCAGCAAGCCACAGAGCTTTATATGAATCTAATGCTCTGAGTCTGAGGCTCTTATGCCTCATCTCTCTATTTTTATATATGGGCTTAATTTTGAAAGATTTTAAAATTTGGCTTTAATTTTAAATGTGGTGGATCATCAAGGACATTTTCCCAGGAGGCAAGTTACCAAAATAAATGCATTTCAAAATAAAGTCAACAGTGATACTCAACCTTTGTTCATCTAACTCAGGCAGATTGCTCATTGAAATTTGTTTCTGACAGTGTTTTTCTAATCTTTATGTAACACATCATAAATTTCAGACCATTAGATATCCTCTATTTGTCAGCTAGAGGATGAGTCCAAAAGGATAATTGAAGAAATGATTGTTTTATAAACATTATAAAATGGGCCTTTGTTAAATTTAAATCGTAGTGTATGTAATGATACAGAGTTTGAGCTCATGGATTGTGTGAATTACTCTTAAGGGACAATGATTTTCACTAAAGTAGCTACATATATACTTCGGTGACTTTTTGTTCTGAGGCACTAAGCATTGAACCCAGGGGAGCTTTTTCACTGTGCTGCATCCCCACTTCCGTCCCTCTTGCAGAAGCCTGCTCCTCCACTTTTAAAATTTTGAGACAAGTTGTCACTAAGTTGCTACGTTCCCCAGCCTCAGCTTGAATGTATGATTCTCTTCCCTCAGCCTCCCAGAGTACTAGAATTACAGGCATGTGCCAACTCAGCCAGTTTATTTGATGACTTTTGCTTCATATTTGAGAACCTTCACCTTGACTGCTTAGGCTATATAGCAGAACAGACAGTCTAGTAACTGGCAGGTAGAGACAGAAAAAGCAGTTTGAAAATCTCAGTTTGATTTGAGAGTTACAGAACAGGGGATGGAGAAGGACTTAGATCTCGTGAAACACCATGCTGTACAAGGGAATGCAGCGGTTACTATGACCCTGACCCTCCTTCAGTCATCCTTGATTTACCCTGGTTCGTTGAACTTGTCTGGTTTTTCCTAAAGATGTAAACATGTGTAAGCATCTTCACATCAGGAATTATCGCCTCTGTCTTGAGCATAGAGATTCCTGTCTGTTTGGAGATGACCAGCAAGTGGGAACCAGACTGGAGACTACTGGGAAGATTTTTTAAAAAGTTTGTTTCATGGATTCTTTTCATAGTCCCATTTTCCTACGCTGGTGGTTATAATGGGCACATGGCGTAAAGACTGAGTAAATTTCCTGGGAAGCAGTGTCCTCCCTTCATAAATGCAAATTCATCAGGATTTGGTATTTACTGAATTGCATAATGCTAATGATTTTGCAATGATTTGGTTCTTGAAAGTCTCATTTTTAAGGTATTTTCTAGATTCCGCAGGTATATTAGTAATTCAGGTTACTTAATTAACAGTGGTTTCCTTCCCACAACTGTATCATTCTTTTGTAGTTACCAACACAGAAATATTTTGTGAACCAGATCAAGTGGCTGTTTGTCAGCCAAATTACTCAAGCCCAGTTAGTTACTCTGGAACTAGAAAGTTTAGGTTGTACTTTTGAAAATTAGTAGGTGAAATAGGCCATTCTGCTCCTATTCCCTTAGACATTAGAAAGTAATATCCATCACCTGCCCCTCTTGCCCCATAGTTTTTGCCAGGGTAGATGTGAAGAAGTGCTTGCTGGGAAACTTATATGTCTGTGACATTAAACATTTGTTCATCATTTCCTCCACTCAGGCTATATGATTCCTGGTTGTAGTCATTTAAAACATATATACATTTTCTAGGGGAAGGGGATAAAAAGAATTGAGATGTTTTAGGTATGTGTAGCAACTGGCCACAAGGAAAACGATCTCTAAAAACTGTAAACATATACTAATAAAAAATGAAAAGTAGAAATAGTTTATAATTTTCCTTTTCTGATACTCTCTTGGGTTATAAAAATGCTACCACTTGATCTGTAATTGTAAGTAAAAGCACGGAGTCTGAATTTAGTACAGTTATAAACAAAGGTGAGTCTTTCTCTCACCTGACTCTAAACAATACTCAGCACTTCCTCCTGCTTCCGTTGTTCTAAAAGAGGTAGAAAATAAAATAACAGAGGCATAGGGGATCTCCAGGTCCCAGTGAGAGCACAAGCACAGAAGCCCTGGGCCCTGGGAGGTAGTAGGGGGCTCCTAGAGCAGATGTGTCTGGCCTTTAAATTCCAAAATCCCGAGTTATCAGCCGCCTTTTTCTGTTGCTGCTGCCACCTTTGACCCACGTGCAGTGCTTCTCTGTTCCTCCGGTACCTTTGTTGATCTGTGTTGTGCCTTTGCTTGGCATGAACTGTCCCAGAGCATAAATGACTGCAGTCTTCAAAAGCTGTAACTACTTACTACTGAGGGCACACAAAACAGTTGTTTTGTCTTTGTACACAAGAACCTGAGTTGTTATTGGCCCATTTAACTATATAATAAATTCTTTAAAATGACTTCACTCTAAAATTCTCAGTGGGTGGCATCATGATGAGATCCCAGGTTCCCTGATTTTGCTTTTTGGAGAATATTTTCTAGTTAATAACTTTGTACCATTAGAATACATGTATTCCCTCTATTTTTTGTGTATGTCACAGAAAAATAGGAAGTCTTGATGAAGCAGGATTTTGGAGCACTTAAAACTAGAATGTTAAACTCCTATGTGGATATGTTATGTTGTTTTATAGGAAAACAGTTACATGAAATTTCATTTTTTTTCAGTGTTTTTTAAGGTTTTGTAAATGTTTATATTTTATTTTAGTTTATTAGTACATGTGTGTCCTACATAATGTTTCCATTCCTTGCAGGAAGTTGGTGTGTGTACATACCCCTTCTTGATTCTTGATTCCTCTTCCCATCTCCTTTCCCTTCCTCCCCCCAGCATCTTTGGACCTATAGAGTTTAGTCTCATTGCATTGTTGCCAAAGTAGTAGTAGCTCTCTCTAAATTAACATTTTAGTGTGTGTGATGATAGTTGCTTCGTAGTCCTTGGAAAATCTTGGATTAAAAAATGTTTTTTAGATAGATAATTAAGAGCCATTTTATTCGTTGTTATATTTGATACTTTAGGATGTTCACCACAAGGTGTCAATATTGTTCTTTAACTGGCATTTAAAATTTCATTTACTCTATAATTTGGGGGTGAGAAAAGCAGGAGCCTTCAGAGGAATATCAAGCAAGTGATGAAGTACAATATACGAGCATTTGTTTTGAGACTTGATTTTTGAAAACCTCATACTATTCTTTTTAATTGGAATAGAATCTTGTAAGATAAATTTTGTACTCTCTTCTCTTTTTAAATCTTGTTGGTAGGGGAGAATTATAATTGTTGAAAAATTACAAACAAGAAGAGCAGCACTGTTACATTTGCAGTCTAGAATTCTCTGGAAGGCAGAGTCATCTCCAGTTTTATCAGTTCTCCGAGATTGAAACATTATTTTTAGTGTTCAAGAATTCACTTTTTTTAATCTTCAGACTTGGTACAAGAGATAGCTTATTATAAAGAGACAGAGTATAATCAATATACTTTTGTTCCACTCTAGCTAATGTCTTTTTTTTTGTTTTTGTTTTCTTCTCCTTTTGAAATGTCTTACTTTTGCTAATTCCCTTGGGTTGTTTTTTTAGTATCAGGGAACAAACTCAGAACGATGCACTTGCAAAGCAGGCACTGGAACCACTGAGCTAAATCCCTGGCCTGCATAAGCCTTCTGTTACTAATGACATTGAAGGCTTCTCTGAGGAAGTTTTTCTTCTCTCTTCCTCCCCACTGCTGCCACAACTTCAGCTGACCATCCCCTTGTGGAAAGCTCTCAAGTCTGTGTGTCTAATTCTTAATCTTTGTTTACATTTCTACCCTATTTTCCAGTGACCATTGGACATTTATACTTTCTTGCCCTCGAGGAGCATTGACCCCAGTGTGGCTAGAGCCACGCTCACTAGCTTAATGTCCACTTTCCCTTTTCTTTTCTGAGGTTTTTCTAGTGGTGCTTCCACTCCCTGAAGCTCTCGTGAACTTCATCAGTTTTGGTTTCTCTCATGCTTCTTCCTTTTGTGTTATTTAGTAGGTTATTAATACATTTGATTTCTGCAAGGGACACATCATCTATTTGCCTTTCTTCATTTGTTCTCATCTTTGTTTTCTTAGACTATTTCTTGACTTCCTAACCAGTCTTCCTAATTCGTTTTTCTTATATGTAGTTGATAGCTGAAATTTAGGCTTTTTTTTTTTTTTTTTTTTTTTTTTGCCGTACTAGGGATCAAACTCAGGACCTTGCATTTGCCAGGCTGGCATGTCACCACTGAGGTACATCCCTGTCCCTTAGCCAGCATTTATTTTGTGGGAAGAATTTCTTAAGTCAGTGATAGCAAACCTTTAGAGTTCCCAAACTGCACTCCAAAACCAACTTATTTATCACAAAGTGTGAACATTGCTATTAAACTTGAATACGGAGATTTTAGTTTAGAAAAAAATATCATACATCAGCATCTTTTGTCTTAAAAGAAAAACAAGTAACATGTGTACCATAGGTTCACCACCACTGCTCTGAGTTTGTACAGTAAGTAGCTCTTATTTGTCACAACATCTGTATATGGTAGGAACTGTTCCACTTTCTGTATACAGATGAAGGAATTAGCTGCTTTGTGCCTCAATTCCTTCTTCTGTACTGCTCTAAAAGACCCATCAGTTTTGTTATTCATTGGACTTAGAAATGTTTGAGCCATCATGTAGACTCTGAGAATAAACTTCATACTTCTCTGTGGAGTTAGTGTTCAGAAGTGTTTAAGACCTCCTCCTAGGGCCTGTTGTCTTATTTCCTCTACTCCTTTCCCCTGTACTTTTTTTTTTTTTTTTTAAACAGGGTCTTGTTATGTAGTTCTCACTGGCCTTGAACTTGCTAAGTAGGCCAGACTGGCCTTGAATTCACAGCAACCCTCCTGCATTAGCATCCCGAGTGCTGGGATTGCAGGGGTGCCCCACTATGCCCAGCCTTCTCTTTTAATTAATAGCTATGATTATGGAATGGTGTATTGTAATTAGTTTCTCTCTCCTTCCCTCTCAACACCCCAAACTGAGAGCTTCTTGATTTATTGATCTTCATGGTAGTCCTATCACAGTGTATATCAGGAATTTAAACAGATGATGAAAGCTATTTCTATTGATCGAATTGAACTATTTTTACAGTTATAGAGGACTAGTGTTTTGCTATTCCTGTTATTAGCATGCTTCTGGCATGATGAAAGTCGTTAAAAATGTTATAGGCCATTATCTGAAATGTGCTGAGAAAACCATCAACTCTACTAACCATCAGCTCCTCTTTTCTTTCTGTCCCTTCCCTCCTTGCAACATCTGGATAGGTTTCCAGGATTTTGTGACTTTCAATCTCTTTATATTTTCCTGAAAGATCTTTATTTGACTGTGTAAGAGGCAAATTTCCCTTCCCTCATTTTTGATAGAAAATATTTACACTTATAAATTTTCTACTTGAAAAGAGGGCTGCATAACAATGAACAAATTTTTAGAGTAATTTTAGAAGACAAATGAGGTGAAAAGTCTAAGGGCATAACTGCATTTATAATCTTTAAATTATGGCTATGAAAACCAACATTTATGATGCAGGAGTTGGTTTTTTCCCCTTACCTGATGGCCTCTCTCCAAGTGGTAATTGCAACCGTAGCTAAGAATGCCCACTCTAAGCAGAAGACGTCACCCAAGTTTATGCCATAAAATTCATATACATTTTTGTTCATAGTAGAGATCAGGCTCTTATTCAGTTTCTGTGTGCTTATTTTAAGAAGTAGAATAGGAATAAAAAGGATTGCTATTAAAATAGAAATACCAACAGCAAGAAGTGACTACTGGTAGCTTGCTGTTTATAACAGTCTTTGATTCTGAAATAAATTGAGTGATAAATCATATTATCTACCGTCTTGCCTTTTTAGTCACGTTTGGAAACGTGTGTCTAACTACTTCATGTAAAAAGAAAGAAGAGATAAAATAGTTCATCTATAAAGAGAAGTAGGCCAAGTAAAGAAAGCATGATTAGCTTACTCCATGAGGGAGCCATCAGTCCTTTGCTCAGGGGCATCTGTATATTGCAGTTCATACCTCAGGCTCACACCACTCATCAGTAGGAGAGCTACTGAGTGCATTGTGCTGGCTTTTGTTGCCTGCATTTAACAGATGAGGACACTGAGAGTTAGCAGGGTGGAGAGTTGTGCCCAGCCCTGCAAGATGAACAAATGTCAAACCAGATTTGAAAAAAGGCTCCAGTGTGTGTGTGTGTAATTTTTTTTCATTGTGCTATGTTGATACCAAGTCATCAGTAAAATAGAAATCTGTGATTATTAAATTCAGTGTAATGAAGCAGGGATATGTGCTAACATTATAAAGATCTTTGATCAAAATTTAAAATAAAGTATTTTCACTTAATGTAAGTTTTAGTTTAAATATGTATGTATTTATAATAGTACAGTTTGTTATTATATATCTCTTTTTTCCAATCTACATGTATCAATATATACATATATATCTATATTTATATAAACATGAACATTACAGCACATACATGCATTTTTTTACAAAAAGTTGGAGTAGAAATTATATATAGTAAATATATGACTCTATGTCTTGTTTTTTCTTATTCAGAATTCCAAATGGAAATCTTTCCAATTTATTCTTTTAATGGCTTAATGATAGTCCATGGTGGGGCTGAAATACATTCATTCAGCCATTACCTGTTGATATGCATGTAATGTGTACTTGGACTCTATTTAATGTTTTGCCAGTATACACACAGTACTGCAGTAAATATGTACATACATATCCTCGTGCAGATTAAAATCCTAGTTTTTAAGACAAAGGACATATACAGTTTTAGTTTTAAGATACCCTTTTATTTTCCAAAAGGACCCAAATAATATGTGTCATTACTCTTTACCCTGGATTTCTGCTGACTAAAAAGTACTATAGATTTTTGTGATTTTTTTTAAATGTGTAAATGACACTTCAATGTTACTTTAATTTTTGCTAGTCTCACACAAGTATTGTATTTAGTTTGAGCTACAAGTGAAATTAAACATCTTTCCTTTGAGTTTTACAATTTATCATAATTTATGAATTTGTTTATTCATATATTTACCTATTTAAGGCTGAGCATGATGGTACATGCTTGTAATTCCAGCACTCGAGCAGCTGAGACAGGAAGACCTGAATTTGAGGCCAGCCTGAGTTACATAATGAGCTCAAGGCCAGCTTGAATTGCATAATGAGAGCCTGTCTCAAAAATAAAACAAAAATTACTTGCATTTGTCTTAAAAATTTCTAAGAGTTTTTGATATTTTTCCTATATTATAGGGTGTATTGTGATTCATGATACCTTAAACCGAATGTTTATATTTGTTGTATTATACATTCTTTTTCCCTTTGTAACTTCTGGGCCTTATTGGGTCTTTACTATACCTTGGTTCTACAGATATTTTTTTATATTATCTCTTGAGATTTATATATATGTTAAATACTACATCTTCAGTACAACTTGTAGTTCTTCAGTATATTGTGTGGCTCTGTCGTGCATTGCTAGGTAGATGTTAATTTCTTCACAGGTGTATGTCAACACATTTCTTTTCCCACTGAATTTAGATATTGCCTTCACATATTAAAAACTCATAATATTGATGCATAATTCTATTTTTGTTTTTATTTTTTCTCTTACTAGTTTTATATTAGCTTATTTTAAACTTATTTTTTTTCAATTTTAATTTTTTTTTAATCAGTGCATGTTTCTAGTACATAATGATTGCATTCCTTGTGGGGAGTTCATACTTGTACACAGCACACTTTCAGTTTTTTTCATTTCTTTCTTCTTCTGTCCTTCCTGCTTCCATCCATTGTTTGGTCATCTTCCTTTTGTAAAAGATACATTCCCCTATTTCTTGCTTCTGTATATATCTTTTATTTTGCTCTTTATTTATATTTTGAGTTTCTTATATATGTGAACCCATGAGATATCCAAACTATGGTATCTGATTTACTTTACTTTTAGTGTCTCAAGGTGCATCCATCCTATATGACAGAATAGTACTAAATAAATACTGTACTACATTTCTTTATTCATTCATCTGTTAATGGACATATAGGTGGTTAGCAGGTATGAATTGTGTTTCTATAAACATGAGTTTGCATATATCATGTTTTTCTGGTGTATTGTCAAGTAAGACAAGTCCTCTTGCTATTGTTTTTCATATTTTCTGGGCTGTTATTCTTCCATATAAACTGTAAGTTTACTTGATCCTATGGGCTGGGGAGTTAGCTGAGTGGTTCTGACGCCTGTCTTGCAAGCGCAAGGGCCCGGGTTTGATTCCTCGGTTAAGCACATACAATACTGGGTGTGGAGACTCACCCCAACAGCAGTCAGTACCACATACCACAGTGCCGGGCGTGGTGGCTCACGCCTGTAATCCCAGCACTCAGGAGGCAGAGGCAGGAGGATTGCTGTGATTTGAGTTGGAGGCCGAGCTCAGGGCCAGCCTGAACCACAAAAGCAAGACTCTGTCTCAAAAAAAAAAAAAAAAAAAGTTTACTTGATCCTATTCTAAAAAATCAATCTTATTGAAATTTTAATGGGAATTTTTGTATTGATTAAATTTTTATATTAATTTTGGGAGACTATTTTTATATTATTATTCTTATTCAAAAACAAGACAACAAAAATGTCTTTGCATTTATTCATTTTTTGTTGTAGGTATGACCAGGCCATGGGGCAAGGATTTTCAAAAAAATGTTACTGTTTTAAAAATTTTATAAATTTTCTAAAATTTAAATATTATAATAAACTATAATTTTAAGAAAAGTCTATATTCAAATATTTTTCATATTGTTTTCTAAGGAAACAACAGTTTCTTGACATACACTCATCATCACTAATAAAAGCAACTATTTATTTTTTTTCTCCAGCCTATATAGTAGTTTTCCAGTCTTACTATAGTTGCAAAGCCTTCTAGAAATTTCAAAGTAATGTGAGAAAGTAATGGTCATAGTAAACTTCCCAGTTCATTATTTTACTTGATAATTGCCAGCATTGTTTAGAATATTTTCTTCTAATTTAAAAAAATATTTTAAATACTTATTTCTGTTTACATACTGTATTTATTAGGAAGGGGTGCTAGGTTTTTTTTTTAAACCTTCTATTAACAGTTTTCTAATGCTTTTCTACTACTAGTGCTGATTTTTATATCTTTATAGTTTAAATGAATAAGATAGATTTTCTGATAGTCTATTTCTTATTAGTTTATAGCTTATTCTTGATCATTTTTGCAAATGAGACTAAGTGTATAATATTTGTTATAGTACTTACTGTTTGGGAGGGAAAGTAACCACCTCTAACAAGATTTTAGAACTGAATTGTGAAAATTTACATCTTACCTTATGGTCCTAATCTATAAAATGATGTTAATAATAACATAACATGCACCTTATTGGGTTTTTAGGAGGACTGAACAAATTGAAGTGTCACAGTGCCTTAACAGAGTGGTTAGCACTGTATTTGCTAATGACTATCTTTGTTAGCATATGAAACATTAATTTGGGAGATTTTTAGTTCTTCACAGCTTTGTTAGAATTTAACTATTAAATCATCTAGTTTAGGTATTTTTTGAGGGCAAGTCTTTTTCTAGTTCCTCTAGTGCTATTTGCCATGTCTAGGTTTTTCTACTACTAATTGCCTTATTCTTGACAGTATTCTGGTAGAAAATCATCAGTTTCTTCTAGATTTTCAAAATTATCACCATAACAATACATATACTTTTATTTTATAATTCTTGTAGTCATTTCAATAATTTGAGTACAGTTTCCATTTTATCTTAGAAACCACTACGATTTCATTTAAAATAGTTTATGAACTCTTCTTGAACAAAATGCTTTCTGGTGTTGAAATTAAAACCCTTTTTGTAGGAATTAAAATAAAGTATTTGATATACTTTTTGCCTTTAAAATGTTTCTCAGAATGACAATCAGGAACCTAGACGACATAAATTTTTGCATCTTTTTTTGTTTTGTTTTGTTTGTTTGTTTTTTGAGACAAGGTTGTGTTTTATAGTTCAGGCTGACCCTGAACTCACTGTGTAGCCCAGGCCAGCCTTAAACTCACAGCAATCCCTCTGCCTGTGTCCCCTGAGTGCTGGCATTACAGACGTGAGCCACTACACCCAGCAGTTTTTGCATTTTATATTTCTAGTTCATAGTTTTGTTCCTTGCTTATAGCACCAACCTGGCTTGGAGTAGGTGCTTGGTAAATATATGTTAGATAAATGCATGACTAAAGACACAGTGAATTACAGTGTGGTTGGATAGTAGCTAAATAATAGGTATTTTTATGGAAGATTTTTTAAAATGGTAGTTCTTTAGTCATCTTTGCAAATGATTAACCTTATACTTGTTCTGTTATAATTATGGTATATTTTTAATATAAAGTATCTGATTATTTAATTTTGGACAAAATACATGCTAGTAAAAGTCATGTAAAAGTATTTTGTATTAAATTAACTTAAGGTATTTCAAGGGTTACTAATTTATGTCCTACCTTTAACTAGGATCTTTTCTCAGCTATTCATGTTGGCTATTTTCTCTACCTTATTAAATGTTGAAGAGAAGGTGGGTAAATTAAATGAGCCCTTTCAAAACAGGGTTCAGAACTACTGACTTGTAGCAAAAGTTAATTTTCAGATGTTTTTAAAATGGTAAATGAAAAAATAAAATAAGCGTAAAGAGGTAAAGAACATTCCTTGTTGGCAGTTGAGAATATGAACTGTCTTCTGCCAAGAGATGTTCTCTTTCTCTTCCGTCCCTTCAATTTTGGCTTGAATTCACAGGGTTACTTTACTAAGACTGCTTTGTTTAAGATGTCACTGCAAATTAAGGCTTTGCCATCACACCCCTTATAGCTGTCTTGTAACTTGTACATTCCCATCGGTGCCAAGCGTGTTCCAAGGCAGCTTTCCAAGGGTTAGTGATTTCACCCTCGTGTCCGTGCCAGTAAAAATAACCAGTTACCATTAAACACCTACCCCACCCAGAACTTGATTTTTACATGTTGTTTCACAAAGGGAATTTATCAGAGCTTTTAGAATTAATGCATTATGCTCATCAGGATATCACCTGGGCCTTAGACTAACCTTTGTTCTAAACATGAATGTTTCACCTTTGAAGAAAATCTAAGTTTCAACATGTTTATTTGTTGAAAGTGGATTTCATAATAACCTTATTCCTATAGTTGATTCTGTATGGCTGGAAATACTCTATTAACATGAGAAGCCAGCTTCTTACTTTGGGGACTTATATTCTAGTAGAACAGATTAACAGATACAGCAAGCAGAAGGTTTTCATTCATTGAGAAGTTAATAATCATTCCTAATATTTTGTGTTCTAGGAATAAGCCAGGGTTCCTTCCTTCCTTTTTCCTTTTCCTTTTTTTTTTTTTTAAACAAAGGCCCTATAGAGGGTTTAGGGAAGTAATATGTGAATAGTATCTAAAAAGAAAAGCACTTCAAGTTTGTAAGCCGCATATTTTTATAATATTCATAATAACCAAGCTACTATTCTAATTCTGTTTTACTGGAAAGCAAACTGAATCTAGGAAAAATTAAGCACCGTGATCCTAGGTATTTAGCTAGAAAGTTGTACAGACTCCAGAGTTGTCTCATTTCAGACCTTTCTGTTATGCTCCTCCGTCTCGAGTGGAGAAATACCCTGACTTTCTTTTTCCATGCTAAGACTCCCTCATGGCCCCCTTCCCTGTCCCAGTGAAGTAAGATGGCTTTGTTGCTGTACCTTAGTGCAAAATGGGCCAGACATTTCTGAATTTGGTCACCTGCTTGGTGGAGACGCATCATGAACTTTGCTGGAGCAGCCTCTACAGTGTGCTCATTTAACAAGCTCCTGCCCTCTGGAGGAGATATTAGTTAAGTTTGGTAGGTTTGTTGTTGAGTGTCTCTGTGACTCATTTTCTTTACGGAAAGAAAATGATAGTGTATGTCTAGCACATACAGGGTCCTGAGTTCAATCTCCAAAACCCTAAAAGAGAAAGAAAATAAATCTGGCTTGGAGAATAGTCTGCACATAGAGAGAGCAAGACTGAAATCAGTTACGAGAACACAGTACTGTGTAATCTGGGCCAGAGAGAATTGCTGAGGTTGGTCTGGTAGCAGTTGAGTGACCCATAGCCTCACTTTATTAAGTGTAAAGTGGCTAGACACATGATTTTTCTTTAGTTGGCATCCTTGACTGTTATCAGCCTTTCATTCCTTAAATTTGGAGTCCATCAGAAGCATAAGACCATAGATGTAGAATGACTTTTCAACAGTAGCATTGATTTTTCTCTTTCCAATTTTCTTTGATTTTAGTGACAGTCGGATTTGAACATTGGAGAGGAACTGCCTTTAAAAAGTTTATAGTGAAAACATCTGGAGATTTAAACTTATGAAAAATTCAGTATAAGCCAAGAAATTGACTCAGCAGCATTAAAAAAGAGCTAAGATTGTCTCACTGCATTAATTAAAATATATTGTCCAGATTATGTGAAGTAAGTCTTCTTGGACTTTGTGTTCATTAGATCATAATTGGAATATTCTCTTTGGGTCCCAGATTATTCTGATGAGAAATAGCCAGAACAGGTAGCCAGGATGATGAATGGTTTAAAGTAGTCATAATAAAGACTAGTTGGTCATAGAGAGTATTTAGCCTGGAGAAGGAAGGAGTTTGACAATACACATGCAGTTAACTTTAAACAGTTATTTAGTTAATTTGGCAAACAAGTTTTTGAGAATAAGAGTAAAAGATAAATTTAGTGACTATGGACTATGTAAGTCCTTTACAGGCTTTATCTTATTGAGTCCTCTGAGGATCCCTGTTAGATTGCTGCTGTTCTTGCTTATCTCTGCTTTACCTTGGAGGAAGCTGACATCCAGAAAAGGGAATTGACTTGCCTAAGATTGAATGATGGCAGAGCCCTGACTTTATCTCTGTTTTTTTTCCTTTTTCCATACTGTCGCCCAAATGGTAGAGGATTTGGGTTCTCTCTGAAGGGATATAATTTGAAAGAGAAAAAAATGTGTGTGTGTGTGTGTGTGCGCGCGCGTGCTGTCTCTGAGTAGACGATTATAATAGCTATATTTATTCAGTATTTGCTTCTTATGTCGTAAAGAAAAAAGGCTCCTTTTATTATAGACATTATATTCTAGTGGGAAATTCAGAAAAAATAAATCAAATTTTCAAAATTTATTTAGGTCAGAACAAGTGTAATAAAAAAATGAAGTAGGATAAGGGGAATATAGGAAGTATCCTAAATGACATAGAATGATAGGATGAGTTATTTCAGACCAGGAAGACCTCAGTGAGAAGAGAATGCACGAACAAGGACTTGAGGAAGAACATTCCGGAGAGAAATCATAGGTATAAAAGTCCCACAGCGGGAATCAGCATGGTTTGTTGCAAGAACAGCTACAGCTAAAAGGTGAGTCAAGTTTGATCAAAGTAAGCAAGGATGGCAGGAACCAGACTGTGTAGAGTTTAGATTTATTTATTTATGTAAGGCATGATAGGAAGCTCTTCAAGGATTTTGAACAAGAGAGTGATGTGATCTGAATTTTATGTAAAGAAAATGACTGGCTCAGTGACAGAATGTGTGCTTAGCACATACAAGGTCCTGAGTCCAATCTCCAATATTCTAAAAGAAAAAGAAAATAAATCTGGCTTGGAGAATAGTCTGAATAGAGAGAGAACAAGAGTGAGATCAGTTAAGAGAACACAGATTACTGTGTAATCTGGGCCAGAGAGGATCGCTGAGGCTGGTCTGGTAGCAGCTGAGGTAAATGAAGAGAAGTGGTCAGATTCCAGACATTTTGAGGCGGAAGCTAACTTTACTTGCTAATAGATTAAGTATGGGATATGTGAGAGAAATTGGACTTAAGGACAACTCCCAGATATCTAGGCTGAATAGATAAATTGTGGTGGGATATGTACTTGAACTAGGGAGGAGGCAGGAAATAGTTAATCAAGAGTACATTGGCGCTTGTTAGTTTTGCGATGTGTGTGACTTAGGAAGGTGGAGGTGCTGAGCAGGCATTCAGAAACAGTCTTGATTTCCGGGACCAGCTGGTGCCAGAGATGTGAATTTAGGAAGAACTTAAACCGTTCTGTACATTTTAAGCAGAAAGAGATTTAATGCTCTGAATTGAGCACTTAACAAATTGATACAAAAGTTAGAGAAGTAGAAGTCAGATGTCTGGTACTGGGCTTGAGGGACACTCTACCACTGGTGTCAAGGTCAGCGCACCACAGCTCTGAATCAGCAATCAGAAACGTGCTGCTGGTGAAGTCGCCACCCCCGCACTCTCAGACACTCCAATGAGAAGACTGTTGGCAAAAATCTCATTCTTGAGAGTGCCATGGTACAAGGAAAATGATCTTTCTCAGATTCATCTAGGCACTATGAATTCAAGAAGGAGGTGTAACAGAGGGAAAGTAGCTGATGAGGTTGAAAGGCCAGGGCAGTGAGATATCACAGAAACCAATGATAAATTCAGGCCTTTTTTTTTTTTTCTCCTGGTACTGGGGATTGAACTCAGGCCTTTGTAATTGCAAGGTAATGCAGTAACACTTGGGCTAAATCCCCAACAAAGTCCATATTGTGAAGGGAATAATGATTGAAATTTCCTGGTGCTTATTGGTTAAGTTGAGGACTGAGAATGGAGTACTGAATTTTCCAGCTTTAGAAGTCATTAGTGACATTTATAAGAACAGTTTGGTGGTATAGTGTAAGTAGGTTAAGGGGAACGTAGGGATGAGGAAATTTAAGACAAGAACTAAAGACTACTTTTATGAATTTTTTTCTGTATAAAAGAGCAAGGAAATGGTACTAATGCTGGAAGAAAATGAAGCATCCAGGGGAATGTTTTCTTGTTTTAGCATATCCATTTGGTATAGGAAGTTTGTGCCTGCATAAGTAAAAAAAGCATTCTCTTCTGTTAGACTGGGGTTGTATGGTCCCATACGATTAGCCATAGCAGTCAGAAAAACTTTTGATTAATGAGAATTGTGAAATCCAGTATTAAGTGGATAGTTTGGCCTTACAAAAGGGCTATATATGTGTCAGTCATTAGAATGGAAGGCAGAAAATACAGTTATATTTGAAGAATTACTTGGCAAGTTTGGTGATAGGAGAATGAATGAATTGGCCTTTGATGACATCTGTTTTTATTTATTTTTGATTTAGTAAGGCTAACAGCCAAGTGTCTGGAAGATAGAGGGAATATATAATATTAAGCTTGAGGAGAAGGAAGAAGATGTAAAAATAACCATCTTGAAAAAGGAGAGTGAATTGACCAAGCTGATACAGTGGAACCGTTAGTTATGATCAGCCTGACAAACAACATGGGTTATGACTGGAATTTTAGTTTTAACTTACGAACAAAGTCTTGAGTTATATATGATCTGAATGCTTGCTGCTTATACTTCCAACTGGTTTCAGATGCAGATTTAACCCTTAAAGGGTTCTCAAAGGAACATTGCAACATCCTTCCCTGTGTGGGGTTAATTAAGAAGTCCTGGGCCAGTTTCTTTTTCAGGACCCTGGGATCTGCCTATATAATTAGGAGAGAGATTTTGAAGGCTGCATAGAGGAGCCTGAACCTTCAGCTGACCAACTTGAGTTACAACCAACCCTCACCAATGAATTGAGTTCAAAATTCAAGGATCTAGTGTATTTCTAAACTATACCTTGCATTGGGTAAAACTGAAGTACCTACTCCCAGGCTCCCGAAACCACAGGTTGGGGTAGAGTGTGGGAATTTGCATTTCTAGTTCTTTTGGGTGACTTTGGAGCTGCTGGTCCAGTTCTACAGACATTTAAGGTAAGTAGCATTCAGCACGATAAGAAGACCACTCAGCATAGTTACAGCACTCAGCTCCAGAGGTGGAGGAGACAGAGAGTTCGTATGATCAAAATTGAGATTAGTTCATTCAAGGAAGGGAGAAGTGAGGGTGAAAGAAGCAGTTTCTAACGATGCACCTTGGAATCTCAGCCAAATGAAAGAGAAGTAAGAGCCTAAAGGAAGTGATGGCCCGTGAAAGTTGTGGGATCCCCAGACTGGAAGTTCTGTGGTAAATATATATGGTTTGGTGTTTTCAAGCTAGACTAATTTAGAAGGATGATAAAGGGTGACATGCTTGAAACAGATCTTAAAGGCCGAAGTTACTGATTATGATTTAAAGTGTAAGAATAAATGACTGAACTGGGTAGCCAAGAATTTGGGAGATGTATGTAGAAGGCATCAAGAGTAATGACAGCAGTAGTAGGAGGGAAAGTGAGAAGAGGGATTAAAATCTTCAGTTACTAAGCTGGAGTGCTTAGTGAGAGGAATATAGATATTAGCAAAGAGGGAAATTGGCATATTAAATAATACATACATTAAAAGACCTGGGTTGGGGGTTTTGTAGAAAGTAGAGGAGACCAGTCTGCCGTCTAGAGGACAGCAGAATGCAGGGTAGACTGAACTTACTTCTCCCGGCTCAGTATTTTGCAGGATATGGAAGAAAATCCTTGAGCTTCCTTGAAGTGTGCGTGATGTCGTGTAGTATATAGTGGATGTTATTAACCTCATTTAGTAGTTAAGGTGGCATCATGTGAGTCCAGTGAGAGCCAAATATTGACTTAATGAAAGGAAATACATAGCAGTTTGAGGTATGTACCAGGAAAAGTGTCCGTTTGAGGAGCAGTATGGTGCTTGTTGTAGTAGTGAGTGTGTACCTTCTGCCACATACTCAGCATGGAATGATGTGCGAATTAAATGTAGCATTTTGGACGAGAGGAAAGGAAACTGATATTAGTAACTATTGCAGACAAGGGCAGGGAACAAGCTAGTTGAATTCACTGATTTCTAAGATCAAAATCTATGATTATGTGCTAATCATAATACTGTGAATGTACTACATGCCACTGAGTTGTACATTTTAAGTGGTTAATTGGTTGGTATATGAATTTTTCCTCAATTTGGAGACATCTGTGATTGATTATTGCCATTTCTATCTGCTGATAATTCTTCATTTAGAATACCATACACCAGGGGCTGGGGATTTAGCTCAGTGGTTCTGGTTCTTGCCTTGCAATCACAAGGACCCGAGTTAGGTCCCTGGTAACTACATATAACAGTGCTGAGTGTGGTAACCCATGCCCACCCACAATCAGTACCACATACTGCAGTGTTGGGCATGGTGACTCACACCTATAATCCCAGAATTTAGGAGGCAGAGGCAGAGGATTGTTGAGTTCGAGGCTGAGTTCAAGACCTGAACTACAAAGTGAGACCCTGTCTCAAAAAACTAAAAAAAAAAATTTAAAAAATATACATTAAATACTTCAAGCTTTCATGGAACCCAGAGTTAAGTGAATGTTTGTGTATGATTATATATAAAGAGACCACTGGTTGTGCAAGGCAGTAAATCTTAAATGCCATAAAAAGTGATGTGGAATAATTTCTTGACTTCTGAGGAAAAAGAACTCAATGGGGTTTAGCTACCTATTTTTACCTTAGGGTACTTGGCACAAAACATCTTTCTGAGTGTCCTACTTTGAGACAGCCCACTTTGCTTGGTTTTTAAGATCTTCAGGCTTGAGATGTGACATCAGTTCAAAAATTATTTGAGGAGGATTAGATTGATATTTTAAAAGAATACCTTGTCAACTAAATCTTCTGGGAAAGGACTTAGTGGCAGAAATACAGGATTGTTGATCTTGCAGAGGGTTTTATATTTTTGTTAGGCTTGATTATAATCTGACAAGATCTTTTCTTTTAAACTTATATTCCTTTTGATGTGTCCAATATGTGGTTCTCTTTTTTTCCCCAGTAAATGGAATTGGGTTGCATATAAAATATATAATTAATGTATACAAGTAATGAAACTTCCTTTATTTTGAAATATTTTTATTATAGTATTTTTTAAAAAGGTGGACTACAGATTGGACATATTTTTCACAATGGTGTTTTTTTTTCTTTTTTTCCTCTGAGTCAAGGTCTTGCTTTTTTAGTTCAGGCTGGCCCTGAACTCACTTTGTGGTCCAGGCTAACTTCAAACTCACATCAATCCTCCTGCCTCTGTCTCCCAAGAGCTGGGATTATGGGCATGAACCACCATGCTCGGCACTGTGGTATGTGGTACTGATTGGTGGTGGGTGTGAGTCACCATGCCTGGCATTGTTGTATGTGGTTGCGGGGCAGGACCTGGATCCACTGAGCTAAATCCCCTGCCCTACAGTGGTTTTAAAAGCATAAACATTCTGAGTCTAAAGTTATGACAAATTAGCTTTCCTCTATTTTTGTTTTATTTTTAAAATATATGTTCTTATTTTTCAAAATTAGCTTGAAACTTGAGCAAACTACTGTTACTGTGTGTGATTCATTTTCTGACCATTAATTTTTTATTTTATTTTATTTTATTTTTTGTATTGGGATCAAACCCAGGTCCTGCTCATTGAGCTACATTCCCAGCTTTTAAAATATGAATACAGAGTCTCATTAAGTCTTAAGTTAACCCTAGGTAGGCTT
This sequence comes from Petromus typicus, assembly GCA_004026965.1. Classification (NCBI taxonomy): domain Eukaryota; kingdom Metazoa; phylum Chordata; class Mammalia; order Rodentia; family Petromuridae; genus Petromus; species Petromus typicus. The sequence goes on along the minus strand of PVIR01010412.1, from coordinate 25,554 downwards.
GGACTTGTGATTCTTCTGACTTAGATTACAGCTGTGCACCACCATGCCTATCTTAAAAAATATTTTTAGAATAATTTTAGATTATAGAAACATTGCTAAAGTATTCTAGAGAGTTTCTGTATATTCCACATTTTGCTTTCCCTGTTCTTAATATGTTTTACTAGTACAGTACATTTATCATATAACAAGTGAACTGATATTAAAGTATTATTCACTAAAGCCCCTCCTTTCATTATTTGACTTCTTCTAGGATTTCATCATCTGAGACACCACATTACATTTAGTCATTATGTCTCTTTAGGCTTTTTTTTTTGGGGGGGGGCAATCACAGTTTCTCAGACATTTCTTGTTCACAACTTTGGCAAATTTGAGATAGTTTGTAGACTATCCTTTAATTGAGATATCTGATGTTTTCTTATCATTTGGATTCCTGGGCATTCTAGCATTTTTGATGGTCATTTATGATTATAACTGTGAGAAGGTATATAAAAATGCAAACTAGTAAAAATTTTAACACAGTATTTTTATAAATCATGGAGCATGCTATGTGGTAAATTTTGCAGTTGAGAATTTTAGTATGAAGGTTTAGTAGTAGCCTAGTAATTAATACAAGAATGCCATCAGCTATTTGAAATAAACTGCCACTTGCACACATCTTTACTGAAAGCACCTGTTAGGAGCATCTTGTGCTCACTTCGATCCATGTCAGCTATCTGCTCTGCCCCTTCTGGTGAGAGCTGTGCCCCAGATAAACAATAGCAGAATGAAAGTCAGAGTGCTACGTCCAGGGGAACTGTCCAAAGGCAAAATTAGATGACTGCCGCTCTCTGGAAACAGACGAGGCTAAAACTGGTGGATCTAGGTCCAAGGGAACCCTCTCACTTTACTTCCAATTCTAAATCTTGATCTCACCTTGCTTAGACATAGCTTTATTTTGGAGGTTGTGTTGCTAGGGAAGAGAAAGGAAGCACATTGTTATCTATTATTGTTATGGTTTAGATCTAAAAATTTCCACCAAAGTCTTATATGTTTGGAAGGGTTTTGGATTATGAGGACTGATCCATTGATAATTTCTGGAGCTGAAGGTGCTGTTAGGAGGAGGGACCTGGCTGCAGCCACATCTTTGGGAGGGTGACCTGGGAGGTTGTGTCTGTTCCGGCTTTTCCCCCTGGTGCCATGGGTGGAACAGCGTTTCCTCTGCCACTCCCCACTACCAGGCCATTTCTGCCAACTATGAACTAAAACCAGGAGCCAAAATAAACATCGCTTAAAGTTGTCAGTGTTGCTTGTGTGTCCCAGATATGGGATAGTAGCTAAGACAATTATAAAACTTTACATAATCATAATTCTCTCTTTAATTAGCCCATATTCACCAATAGAAGGTAAGCCTGTGGGGACTAAGACACTGGTTTATGTTGCCCACTGTGATAGCTACCAGTGTTTCACCTATTCCTTGAAACATGGCAGATGTTATATTAACAAAGAACAATTGGAATCTTGTCAGGCAGTTCAAGGAACAGAAGATTATACTTGCGTAGTGGAATGACAGATAGGAAATGCTTGCCTGACTTGTTGAAGAAATTCTTCCAGATGTAGATTATACTAATCTGCTCTAGAAAGCCTGGGATCTCGTGTCATGCTTTACACCCTTTTAGCACTTAACACACATTTTGTGCCTTGGACACACTTAACTTTATTAACTTAGCAGTATTATTATTATTTCACTGTAGAAGTCATCTTATATTATTAGTTACTAGCTGTTTGGGTTTTTTTTTAAGATAGGGTCTTGCTGTATTGGTGAGGATGGCCTTAAACTTGTGGGCTCATGTGACTGTCCTGCCTCAGCTTCCCAAGTAACTGGAACTACAGGTGTACATTAATATGACTGGCTTATTACCACTCTTTTGAATGCCTCTAAGGTGGAGATTTTATACTAGGAGTTGCACCTATTTTGTCACTTTAATCTTTCGAGCAGTCCTATACATTAGGCAGATGAACCCATTGAAGGTTAAGAAAGGTTCCTAACTTGCCCAAGATTATATAACTCTTTCTTAGCATTTTCCAACCGAGTTTTAAGGCTCATGATTGTTTCATGCTCTTTTGAATAGGATATATTGCTTCAGTAGCAAATAAATGCTCAGTGAAGGTCTTTTATACATTTTAGACCTCACCCCAACTCCATTTGGTTTTGCTTGATTTGATCAAAAGGCCACATAATGCTGCTAACACTTCAAACTTGGGAACTGGGCTGTAAAAATTGGTGCTGTGGCTGACTTCAAATGCTGCATCTTCAAGGCAAAAAAAATCAATGTCTAACTTTTTGGTTCCTTATATGATAAAGTTATTATTATAACACTTTTAATATTGACCAGATAGAAAAATAAAATTTTGTAATTTCTGTAAGAAAAAAAGTATTTACTCAAACTATGTGAGGCATTCTAGTTTTGATGTTTCAAGAATAAGCTGTTCCCTATGGCCTGGGAAACCATAACTTCTCTGTTTAAACTATAGTTTTATTTTTTGTATAAGTAGATTTTTTTTTATGGTAGAAAGAAGTTGTCATATGGAATTACTTTGTGGAGCCATTTGAATAGACTTGAAACATTGTTTATACATAAATAAATTCACCACTCTGAAAGATATTCTGACAGGCACAGTATGTGCTGGCATCTGCAAATCAGCCTGTATTCGACACTGAGTTTTCACTTCTCATAGGAGGTGCTGAAAGGTCCTCTGATAGAAAGCAAATGGAAAAGGCAAATTTTTTTCTTTTAAAATTTCTTTTAACTTCTTTTAACCACAAGCTATCTGGTAAGACACTAATGCATGGTCTAAGCTGATGGGCAAGCTAACTCTTATTTTTCCTTTATTGTGCTTATTATCATTAAAACTTTATAAGAAGTGAGATGTAGTGGCATTTGCTTATAATCTCAGCACTCTAAGATGCTGAAGCAGGAGCATCTCAAGTTCAAGGCCATTTGGACAACTTATGAGCTAGTCCTGCTTTGAAATATAAAATAAAAGAAGGCAGCTAGGGATAACTACTCCCTCACCCACATAAGCCTGACATGAGTACTTTGTTTCTTTGGTACATAAATCTTAGATACTTTGACTTGGAATGGTAAAGGTAAGGAATTTACATTTTGTTCTGTTATTACCCACTCTTGTTTTTGTCTATAGGAGGGCAGAAAAAAAATTATGCCACCAAAAAACACTGTAGTATTACCATTGTTCCAAGTAGTGTGATAAATGCTAACATCAGAATTTCCCAAGACTAAGGTCTAATCAGTGAGCCAGTGGATAGACTTTTATCTTTAAAAGGATGATGTACTGTTTCTCATGATTGGATTTGTGTCAGCCTTCTTTCTAAAAAATATTTGATTGAAAATTGAAATGCAGTAGGGCCTCATGTATTTGGCAATATCAATTTATAAAACAATTTTGCATTTTATACATGGGAAGAATCCATAAGCATCATTCACAGTCTGTTTACTTTTCCTCGGTGTATCATTTCAAAATTTATAGATACTGTAGAAATAGTATGTTTAACTAATTAAAGATGTTAGAGAGGCTAAACCTCAGCACTCTTAAATAAATTAGTAAATGTTTTCTACATATGTTCTCCTAGATAACCATAGTCTAACCATTGAACTCAAGGAAGCCAACTTTGCCGTGTTACCACTACCTAATCCTTATGTCCCCTTCAAGTTTGATATTTCTCCAGCTGACAGTCTTCTTTGTAGAATATCTTCTAGGATTATGCATTATGTTTTATTGTCATGCTTCTTGATTCTGTTAACCTGAAACAATTTCATTCTTTCATATTTTGAAAGACTTCTAGGCCAATTATTTTGTAATGTTTCTTGATTTTGGTTTGTCTGGTTACGGTCTCATGAAGAGGTTAAGCATTTTGAGAAGGCATAATCTATATGCAGTGTTGTTTTTCTTTCTTCCTTTCAGATGGTACACATTTTGATTTGTTCCAGTACTAATTACACTAACTTATGAATTGTTGTCTGTAGTGATGCCTGGCAAGTTTATCCTCTGTGCCTTTGAAATCAGCAAATGTTTTCTAGTGAAATATTTTTAGATTATATGGAAACCTAATTTTTTTAAAATCAGATTTCTACACAGCAGTTTTAGCATACATTGATATTCCTTTCTGGATTAGTTATTAAAATGTTAGTTACTACAAGATTGTTTTCTGATTCCATCATCTCTTCTATTCTATCAGTTGATGTTATACTCTAAGGAATATCTTTCTTCTCCTCTTTTTTATTTATATCAATGTGGGCACATGAATTCCTATTTTGTCCAGTGGGTTATCATCTGATACCATTAATTATTTATTTCGATACCAAATAATTCCCAGATTTGGCCATGGGGATCTTCCAGCTGATGTATATGTTATTGGGACATTTTCCATCAGTCTCTGAGTACTTTCTTACTTTTTTAGCACAATATTTTGCAGATTTGTATTCCATTTGCTTCTGCAGTAGAATTAGTCTTCTCTCGTAGGAGCTTTGTTTTGTTTTGTTTTTCAGTATAGTTTTCCAGAAACTTTGATTTAGGCCTGCAGTTGTGTAATCTCTCTCCCCAGACCCGCTTACGGAGACAGTTAGGAAATACATATATGCTACATATACATACATACTCAGGCATACCAATATTTTTCTATCTTGAAAACTGTGAATTCACATAGCTGTCATCAGTTCTGGCCCAACATAGATTCATTTTAGTTCTTTTCTTTCTGTTTCTGACTCTTTTTCTCTAACACTGAGAAATCTGGCTCATTGCCTTCAGTGTATTTATTAGATCAGTCCCTGTATTTTAATCAGTCTCTATTCTTGCTGCCAGTCCGCCACCCTTCATCCTCACCCCGCAGAGTCGGCACCTGCTGAGTCACTGCTCTCCTACTCCATTAGACTCCTTCCTTTCTGACCTTGCACAGGGTCTTATACCCTGCACCATGCTGCTAACCTCCTGTACTACATGGAAGTCTACCTTGTTTGGTATCATCTACAACTTTTAAACTGAATTCTCAAGGAAAGAAAGAATGGAAAGAAAAAAGGGGAAGTTTGCATGTTTGTGGCTTTTTGTTCACCTCAGGTCATATATTCTCTCATTTACAAAGGGGTACTTCCCAATAAGCCCATTATAAGATAAAAATGTCAGTTAGTCAAAAACATATTTACCACGCCTCCCCAAAACATCTTAACCTAGCCTGTCTGAAATGTGCTCAGAACTCTTACATTAGCTTACAGTTGGACAAAATGACACAAAACCTATGTAATAACAGTGCAGAAAATCTCATGTAATTTATTAAATACTTATACATCAAAATATATTGACAGCATGGATAATTGTAGATTATTGGTTGTTTATTACTGTTGAGTGATGTGTTCTCTAAATGTTAATTAGATCAGATTTGTCAGTGGTATTTTTAAGTGGCTTTTAAAATTTTATTTTTTCTGTTATTTATTGAGAGGAATGTCAAACACTTCTGTAATTTTGACTTTGTGTCTCATCACAGACACTTTTCACATTTTTGCTTCATGTGATTGTAAGCTTTGTTATTAGGTACATAGGCACTTAGAAAATTTAGAATGCATATCATATCCTCTTGATAAATTAACTTTTTAACTTATCACCATGAAATTGCCTTCTTCATTCTTGACAATCATTTTTGCTCTGAAACCTACTTTCTCTAGTATTAGATATAGCTACTCTTTCTTTTGAATAGTGTTAGCATAGTACATCGTCCACAGTGTATCTTTTACCATATGTCTATTTGCATCCCTATATTTAAAAGGGGTTCCTAGTAGATAGTAGGAAGTTGTTTGTCGTTTTTTATTTAATCTGGTATGACAGTCCTTATCATTTAACTGGGATATTTGAATTATTTTTAGTTTACATTAGTTACTACTCTATCTTCCTAGTTGTATTCAGTGTGTCCTGTCTATCATTTGTTCTTTTCTTCTTTGTCTCCTTTTGAATTTTATTTTCTTTGTTGTTTTATTAGCTACAATTCCTGGTTGAATTATTGTCATAGTTACTTTAGGACTTATAATAAATACTTTCCAGAGATATTACACCACTTTACATACTGTGAGAACTTTTGTCAGTGTTCTTTGTTTTTCTCTTACCAGCTGCTATGATTTGGATGAGTCTTCTCCAAAGGCCCACGTGTTAAGTGTTAAAGGCTTAGTTGATAATCTGTGGCAGTATTGGGATGTGATGGGAATCATTAAGAGGTGGGGCCTAGTGGGAGGAAGTTAAGTGGAGCGGCATGCCCTTGAAGAGAGTATTGAGGCTGACCCTTTCCTGTCTCTCTATTTCACCTCCTGAATACTGTTAACTGAGCAATTTGTTTCACTGTGTGCTTCTGCCACAATTTTCTGCCTACCTACAGGCCCAAAAGCAGCAGGACAACTTTCCACAGACTGAAATCTTCAAAATTTAAACCAAAATCAAGCTTTCCTCCTATCCCTTTAGTATTTTGTCACAAAAAAAAACTATTATACCAGCCTTTTTGCCATTGCTACCTATTTTCCTTCTGCTATAAACCTTATAATACTTTATGCTTTAAACCAATAATTTAGTTTCTTGTAGTACTGGGAATTGAACTCCGGACCTTGGGCTTCCAAGGCAGGTTTAGTGCCACTGACTACTTCCTTGGCCCCACTGATTAACTTTTAAAGAGATTAAATGCAGTCATTCATTGTCTATCAATGAAGATGTGTTCTGAGAAGAACATTGTTAGGTGCTGTTATTTTGTGCTATGTACAAATCTAAATGCTGTAGATCATGTGTTTACACAAGTTACATGACAACATAACAGCATGCTATTTTATAGTAAAATTTTTCATAAGTAAGGAGTATACTCTAAAGTAAGGATGAAAATATTGTATATAAATTCTTATGCCATTTATTATTTATAGTGCTATACTTTTATATGGCTGGCAGTGTATTAGGGTTGTTTACATCAGTACCACCACAAACATGTGAATAATACATAGAGCTACAATGTTAAAATGACTAAGATGTCACTGAGTGGTAGAAATTTTTCAGTTCCATTGTAATCTTATGGAACCACCCTTGTATATGTGATTTATTGTTGACTGAAACTTGTTCTTTGCTGTATGAGTCTAATACAATTTTCACAGGGTAAAGAGATGGCTTACAGAATAGAAGGACGTCTATGCCAGGTCTTCATTCAATAGAGAATATTCAGAACATGTAAAGAACTAAAAATCCTTAGCACCAAAAAGGGAAAGAAAAAGAAAAAACCAGAAACCACAAATAACCCAGTCCATAAATGGCTAGTTCAATTAAACAGACGTTTCTCAAGGGAAGAAATACAAATCACCAATAGTTATGTGGAAAAAATAATGTTCAGCATCTTTAATCATCAGGAAAATGTAAATCAAAAGATTCCATTTCACCCAAGTTAGAATGGCAGTCATCACAGATACAAAACCAAGCTGAGCGTGGTGGCACACAGCTGTCATGGTTTAGATCTACCCCCGCACCTCGTGCTTGGGAGTGTAGCCTACGCAGAGAGGTGGGTCACTTGGGAACATGATCTGGAAGAGTCTCTCTTCTCTGTTTCCTGGCTGCTGTGGGTTGAGCAGCTTTCCTCCTATATTCTCTCTCTCATCCTGTTTCTGCCTTAGTACCAGCCGACCATAAACTAAGTCCTCTGAAACATGAACCAAAATGTACCTCTCCTCCTTCATGTTGCAGATATTGGCTATTTTGGTCTGGATATAGGAAAGTTAATAAATAAAATTGGTGCCAAGAGTAAGGTCAGTGCCGTGACTGTACCTGACCATGTGGTTTAGAAATTTTTGGAACTAGTTTTCCGGAGGAGTTTGGAAAGATTTGGAGATGCCAGTTAGAGAAGCTTTATAATTCTGTAAGAGAGCTTGACTTATATTTTTGGTTGGAACTTAGAAGATCAGAATAATGATATAAATCAGTAAAGGTGAAGCTAATAAAATTTCAATTGAGAACAAGGAAAATGACTACAGGCTATATGTATTTTATTTTGGTACATAATTTGTCTATATATTTTTGTTCATGTCCTAAAACTTTGTGCAAGGTTGAATTTAAAGTTTGTGGATTAAGTGAGTTGCTTGGGGAAATTTTATGGTAGCCCAACATTTAGGCTTTGGCAGGGGTACTATGGGCTGCTTTTAGAGAGCTCTATAATGAGAGTCTGGAGGAAAAAGCAGCAACGAAAGGTATGAAAAATTTGCAGTTTAATCGATAAGGAAGTGCCTGTGAAGTTGGAGCAAAGAAGAGCATGTTTGCTGAAAAGATGAGTATTGAAAAGAAGCTAAGTATATACTTTACATTAGGACAAAAGGAAAGATGGCTTGAAGATATCTCTGAAAACTCGCCAGATACTACCCTACACAGGTTCCGGAATATAAAAGTTTAAACTTCTTCAAAACATTTTACTATGAGAAGAGAGCCGTAGGGTCCTCTACTCTTTCAGCGCCACCTAGAGTACCTAGAAGTATCTCCAAAGTTCAGCTGTCCACCAACTCAGAGACCATTGCAGCCATGGTGCATGGAGGTCAAATTGCTATTTGAGCTGGAGGCAGAATTTGGCATTATCTGTGTGGTGCTGGTTTTTCACAGATGCAGAATGTCAGCCTGCATGCTCACCAGTGGGTGAATGGTAAGGAAAATGTGGTGCATATACCTAACAGAGTATTACTTACTCATAATGCAGAATAAAATCATAACATTTTCAGGAAAATGGATACAACTGAAGGTGATCATGTTAAGTGAAATGCCAGACTCAGACAAGTATCACATGTTTTCTCTCAAGTGGAACAAGGTAGAGTGTTGATGACATGAAAATAGAAATGATTCTATTAGAGAAGAGGAAGTAGGTCAGAGGGAGGGGGAAGGGCAATGGAAGAGTAGATAAGCTTGAAGTATGATATATGCTTGCATGCATATGCCACAATGAATCTCTTTATTCTGGATAATTAATAGACACTAATTTTTAGATAAGTGTCTATATCTACTCACATATTTAATATTTCTGGTATTTTTCATTCTTTTGTGAGGATCTACATTTCCATCTGGTGTCACTTTTCTTGTGTCTGAATTATTTCCTTTTGCACTTCTTGTGGTGCATTTTGGCTGATAATTGAATTTTTGCTGTTTGAAAACATCCCTGTGTCATCTTTGAAAAATAATTTTGCTGGGCATGGAAATTTAGGGTTTTTTCTTTTTAATTTAAAGCATGTCTCTCCACTGTCTTCTAGCTTACATTGTTTCCAATGAAAAATCTGCCATTTTAATATGTTGTTTCATCTACTCGAATGTACTGTGTCTTTCTCAGGCTGCATGTAAGACTCCCATTATTACTGTTATAAGCAATATGATTATGATGTATCTTGATGTAGTTTTTTTTTTTTTTTTTTTTTTTTTTTTGAGACAGGGTTCCGCTTTGTAGTTCAGGCTGGTCCTGAGCTCACTGTGTAGCCCAGGCAAGCCTTGAACTCACAGCAATCCTCCTACCTCTGCCTCCCGAGTGCTGGGATTATAGGTGTGAGCCACCATGCCTGGTTTGATGTAGTTTTTTAATGCTTGGGTTTGGTTGAGATTCTTGAAGCTGTGGTTTGTAATATTCAGTAAATTAAAATTTTTTTTTAGCTAATAGTTTTTAAAGTATTATTTTTCTGTCTCCTTTTCCTCTTCTTTCCCCTTATTGGACTTCAGTCACATGTATTTTGGGCCTAAAAAAGCTGTCCCAGGCCAAGGATTTAGCTCAGTGGTTCCGGCACCTGCCTTGCAAATGCAAGGTCCTGAGTTTTATGCCCAGTAACCACCTATAACAAATGCTGGGCATGGTGATTCACGTTCACCAGCAACCAGTACTGCATACCACAGTGCTGGGTGTGGTGGCTCATGTTTGTAATCCCAGCACTAGAGAGGCAGAGACAGGAGGATTGCTGTGAATTTGAGGCTTGCCTGGGCTACATAGTGAGCTCAGGACCCTCAACTACAAAAGCAAGACCCCGTCTCAAAATAAAATAAAAAATAAAAAAAAATTTAAAAACCCCTGTGCTGCCAAGGAATGTTTTGTTTTATTTTTGTTTTAGTCATACTTCTTTCTTTGCTTCATTTTCAGTTGTTTTTACTAACATGTTCAGAAGTATGTAGTATATTGTTAGGCTCTCTATTTTTTCCTTATGTGATATTTAATTTGTGTATTCACCTTAACAAATATACAAAAGCTCATTTTCCCCCAGTTTCTCCCTCTTCCCCACTTTCTCTCTCTCACTCTCTCTCTCTCTCTGTCTCTCTCTCTGATACTGGGATTGAATTTAGCCCCTTGCACTTACAAGGCAGGCATGTTGCCACTAAGCCAAATCCTCAGCTCTTGCCAGTTTCATCTCTTATAATTTCAGTTTGAATCTTTCAAAACTTTCCCCTTATCCCTATTTAACATGTTTAATTTACTCTCTAGCTTTAAGTCGTATGCATTATATTTGTAATAAATGTGTTTGTTTTTTTGAGACAGGGTCTTGATTTGTAGTTCAAGCTGGCTCTGAGCTCACTGTGTAGCCCAGGCTGGCCTGGAACTCACAGCAATCCTCCAGCCTCTGTGCGCCCCCACCCCCACCCCCAGTGCTGCGATTACAGGTGTGAGTCTCCATGCCCAGCCTTGTTGTATGTGGTGGCCAGGGATCAAACCTGGCCCCTTACGCTTGCAATGCAGGTGCTGGAACCATTGAGCTAAATCCTTGGGCCTGTAATAACTGTTTTAATGACCCTGTCTACTACTTACAGTGTCTTTATCAGTTCTGGATCAGTTTTGATTCATTTATTTTCCTCTTATTTGAGATTATATGTTTCATACCTGTGTGTTATGATAAATTTTAATTGAATGTTAGGCATTATAAATTTTACCTTATTACTTTCTAGGCATTTGTATATTCCTATAAATATTGAGATTTACTCAATATAATTGTATCAGGTAGAAAAATTCTGTTATTTTTGGTTTTTGTTTGAGGCTGTATTAGGCTGGACCAGAAAAGAATTTAGACTTTATCTACCTAGAAAGCTAATACTCTTCTGAGTACTTCATTATATGGCTTATGAATTATTGACTATGCTTTAGCTTTTGGGAATAAGCACTGTTTCCTATGCAGTCTCTGTTTATTGTTTCTTAGTCCTTGCAGGTAGTTAATTTTCTGGTCTTGGCTTGATTCCTCAGATGATTCACTGACCATACTCAGTTGAATACTTACACGTGACCCCATGCAGATCTCTGGCGTTTTCTGTGCACAGCTATCCAGAAATCTGTAGCACTGTGCCTGAGAACTCCAGCCCTCATGGTTTGCGTGGACTCCCATTCCTTTCTCTTCTGTTTAAGAGGACCTCCTTCCTCTGTAGGGATCTCCCTCTCTGATCCTCGGCACGCAAACTTCCTTCAGATATTATTACTTCTTGTTTACCTGATCGTCAAAGTCTTAAGAACCATTTTTCATTTTTTTTGGTTTATTTAATTTTTAAATACTTGTACTTTATGTAGAAATTAAATTGTCTTTTTTTTTTTACTATATCCTGACCAGAAGTATATTAAATTATGCTAGTATAAACATTTTGATATCTTGAAGAGCATGTTAGTAACTTTAGGGTAATAAATCACTTTTCTGTACACCCTCCTTTAGTGGAAGGTATGGACCTGACTTTTCTACCTCTGTATCATTTTCTTTTGTTTCCGTTTGTTCTCATTCAAGTTTGAACTGAGCTTATTTTATGGAAAGCCTACACTGGGTCAGGCACAGTACCATGGGAGTTAGAATCATATGATCTATTTCCTTTCCACAGAGAACTCAGGGCTTAGAGTTGTTCAGAGAGGTTACATAATATCCTTTAAATCATAGCTCTTAAACTTGCAGAGCTGAATTTTCAACCCAGTCATTTGGTTCCTATTTGAATATCTTTTTCACTGCAGCAAAAAACTTTTTTTTTAATCCCCCCAACACCTTATGTAACTGAGGATATTTCATGAGCATGTAGTCTAAAGAATTTTCACCCTCTTCAGATTTTTTTTTTTTTTTTTTGCTTATCAATGATTAAAAGACCTGGGAGGTATTTGAGAATTGCAATGTTAGAAATGACTAGGTCCAATAGGATAATAAGGAAAAGGGAGAATGTGGTGGTTTATTTTTTTGGAACAGTCTTCAAGAGTTGTAAGTACTAATATGCTTTGCCTTTGGAGACACTGCAGTAATGTTGATTTGTGTCCAGTTAAAACTTCAACAAAACTGCCAATATAGAAGGAATTCTATGTTTGCTCATTTTCTTCAGATAGTAGGCCAAATGGAGAAATTTGTTAAGCCAATTCTGAAACATTACACCAAAACCCAAACTGAGTAAATTTAATCACAAATATTGGCAGTCCAGGGTTCCATGAGAATATTTCAATTTCTAAGAGTAACGTTTTTACTTTCTAATACCAGTAATAAAACCATGTGCAGAATTGTAAATTATGTTAGCATCCAAATAGGATTCAAAGAGGACAAGAAGGCGAAATGGTGTAGAGGAAGAAGAGAATTGGAAGGTAAGAAAGCAGGCTTAGGTCCCAGCTTTCTGATTAGCATAGCTCTGAGGCTTTAAGCAGGTCACTCTATCTAATTGGAGTTCTGTTTTCATATTAAAAGTGAGAGCACTGAGCCAAAAGACCTCTGAAATAACTCCCACTATGAACATTCTCATGATCCTTTGCATATAAAGGTGACCTTATTTGACATGAGATTCCTTTCCCTTGTTATTTCTAGATGTGACAATATTTTTTAAAAACTTACATTAGTATGCCCTCATTTATCTACTTAAAAGGTCACACAGTCCAGTCAGATTGCCCATTTATTTCACAAAAATATTTATCAAGCAATTTAATTTTGATAACTCCTAAAATTAAAGCCTCCATCAAGGTTGACAGTTTGCTGCTATGGAGACTACTCAAAATCTGTTTCACAAGTTTTGTCAACAGTTATTTCCCCATAATAGTTGGACAGTTGTGCTCCTGAAAGTTTAAAAATAAAGGGAAAGAGAATAATAGTAATTAGACTCATTGCTGTTATTTGAGTACTTATCAGGTGATAAAACTATAGGTACGTTTACTTATTTAGCCCTCAAAATCAACATTTGAAGGATTTACAATTTTAATTCTCGTTTTACAAATGTGACACAGAAAAGTTACATAATTGCCACTCGGTAATATGGTAAATAATAACTGAGCTGGGATTTAAACCATCAAGATGTTGTCTTTTTTTTTTTTTTTTTTTTTTTTTAGGCAAGGTCTCACTATGTAGTTCAGACTGACATTGAATTATTAGATAGCCTCAGCTGGCCTCAAACTGAAAGTGACCTTCTGTCTCAGCCTTCTGAGTGCTGGGATTATACTTATTTGCTATTATACCTGATCACAGCCTACCTTCTTCTCTTAACCACTGTACTGTACTATTATATTTATAAAATCAAATGTATCAAATTACCTATTATACTCCCACAGGTAGATACTTTTTAAAATCTTGCCTTTCAAGAAGATGCCCAGTTTTTATTATCTATTTTTGCATGTTTCTAGACAATTTCCATTTTAATTATTCTGGATCCTAATTGAAAATAAATCATTCTGTATTGAAAATAACAGCTCAGGTGCCTCTGATACATGCTCCAATAATGAATTATTGGGTAATTTTTAGGTTATCTATCACTCTGAACTCTTTGTTTTCTTTTTTTTTTTTAAAGAGGAGTTTTTAACAAAATATTTTCACTTAGGTTATTAACAAGCACCTTATATAATTCAATTGATACATTTTTGTGTAGCAAGAATTTCTCAGTGGAAGAAATAGTCATATGTTGATTTACAGTAGGGAGCAAACTCCATAAAAATCCTAACTTTGCTTCTGTATAAACTTACCTAAAGTCTGTGTATACCCAGAACATGGTGGACACCAGTTCTCTCTACCCAGATTTGTTGTTGAAGTATATGTTTCTTCATATTTTTATTACTAATTTCTCTGCAAATTAGGACTTTTCTGGGATTTTCTGTCTTACAAAACTTATAAAAAGTCTTAAAATGAGTTCTGTGTTCAGTAAACTTTCTTTTGAGTTCATTATTTTTGCCTTCAACTTGAAATTTTTTTTGTTATAAATTTTAAATGTAGGAAATACTAGTTTTCCATAGTTGAATTCTCTGAAAAACTTTGTCTTTCACTGAAATTTGTAGTTCAGAAGATTTTAGATGCCAGAACCTCAGAGCCAAGTGGAAAGTCGTTAGGACAATTGCTCTGGCTATTTTATGATCACAAGTTGAAAATGCAGAATCTTGGACAAGGTGCCGTCTTTCAGAATTCGTGTAATTTTCAGAAAGGAGAAAGTAATAAGAAAGGAACTAGAGCTTGATTGTATAAAATAAGGGCAATAAAAAGAAGTGATGAGCACCAGAATTCAAAATATAAACTGTATTAAAGAGGTGAGGTACTAGTTGCAATTCATTTTCAATAATGTAATCTAAAACAATTTTTAAAAGTAATTAAGATTTAAGAGAAAAAGAAACCCAAGAATATCCAAACTGTTGGATAACTGTCCTCTGTTTGTTACTCATAAACTTGAATACATCTTATTGCCTCATTCCCAGTTCTTTTGGAATACATAGCAGGTTTCTTCAAAAAGGGCTTCAGCATGGCCTAGGGACTCACGTATATAATCTCAGGTATTTGGGAGGCTCAGGCTGGATGGTTGGATTTTGAGGCCAGTCTGAGCAACTAAGAAAGAACCTATTTCATAAAGTTAAAAAATATATCAGAAGAATGTGAATACATTTATTAGAATTTGGTGTATTGATTAGTATATTTGAATTTCTAGAGATGTATGGTCATTTTTATCTTGAAGTAAATATGGTTACTGTTGTAATTACTCTGAATTGAATGTATTCTCTTTCTTTTTTGACATTCACATCTGTGGAGGATCCTTTTGCATTTTGGGGAGACATGGTAATGGTGGCTTCTCTCTGTGGTCCCCACACAGCAGTGACTTCACAATCGGAGAAACCAAGCTGAATCAGTCTGTGTGTTCATCATCAGCTCAGCACCATTCTGTTAAGATTTAGCCAAATTTAGTGATTTCTTTTTCAAGGATATTCTCCTTATGAAACTCAATTAACTTAAAAATGCTAAATCACAATTTAAAATTGATTTAAAAATTACGAAGTGTGATAAACACTTGCTAAATGTGCAGCCAATTTTTAGGCACAGTGGAGAAGAGGATGCAAATGAAGTGGACAAGAAGCTTTCTATCTAGTTTAATAAGTTTTAGTATATGAAAAACATAGGGACAAGATAAAGTAATCAAGTGCTAACCTTTGTGATACCAATTTGGTATCCTTTAGTTTTATGAGCATTAAAACCAATATTTCATGCTTTGTTTTAATTTTAATTTTTTCATCGTATGAAAAATAAAACAAAATTTCATAATCAATAAAGAGAGTAACAGTAGTTGAGAAAAAGCAGAAATCATTTGATTTTCCTAAAATTTTCATTAGAAGAGATGAAGGTTATAAAGTTATCAGGAGTGTTTGGAGGTTCTGCCCAGAGGGAGAATACCATTGCTTAAAGATGAAGGAGGAAATAAATATAGTGGGAACATTCTCCTGGTGCAGAAGGGTTGTATCCCACCCCAACCCACATTGGAGATTAACTCAGGACCTTCATAATAAGCTGTGTCACTGTCCACTTTTTTTTTTTTTTTTTTGAGACAGGGTCTCACTTTGTAGTTCAGACTGGCCCTGAACTCACTGTGTAGCCCAGGCAATCCTCAAACTCATTTGATTTTAGATTTGCTTAAGACCTGTTTAACACCCCCCCCCCAATTTTGCTTCTTTTTCTCACCTTATTACTATGGCTAAATCCTCTTGTTCTGCGAGATCAGTTACTATGTATCTGCCACTCCCAAAATTTAGTAGTGTAATCAATCCTCTACCCCTGAGTTCTCGTCTTGATGGCAGTGGAAGAGTGAAGCGAACAGGACAGCGGTGGAGAATGGAACCATCTGTAGTTTGTTAGAAAGAACAAAAGGAAAGCTCTCACTGGTTGGAAACCAATTCCAAGGGAGGACACCTCGGAAGCACCTGAATCTAAAGGCTTTTGTGCAGTGTTTGGTGAGTGACAGACAGTAGCTGACAGTGTCTGAAAATAGTGATATATGAAAATACAGATGACACTGTTGCTAGGCTTTTGATGTCTGGAGAACAGACTTCATTACTTTTTGGTCTTTTGCACTCCAGTTTTCCATGGGTTATCTCTGTTTATCCAGGTCCTGCCCTTCAGTTTATCTAGGCCTTTTCTTTCCCTTTGTCCCTGTATCTCCTGGTCTCAGTAGTTCAAAACAAGTTTATTATCCTTGGGTCCTCCCAGTTCTGTAATGGCTTGAGTTTAGCTGGGTGTTTTCAATAACTTTTCATGCATGTGCAGTGAGAGCTGTGGCTAAAGTCATCCAGAGATGCTCACATGTTTGGTGGCGCAGCTGGAATGATGGGTGCAGCAGGGGCTGGCAGGGCATCTATCGCTTTCTTTTTCCTAGCAGCCTTTCCACACGGCTAGCTTGAGCTTCCTTACACATGGTATTCTCAGGGTAGTCAGATTTCTTAGATGGTGTTGTTTTTTCCCAGAGTGAGCATTCAGAGAGGGGAAATAGGAATTTCCAGACCATTTAAGGGCTATGCCTAAAGTATCAATTACAGTGTCTTAATTAAGTTTAAACTTATATTCTTGGGATAAATTTTACTTGCCTATTATTTTTTTCTTTCTTAATTGCTCTGGATTAGATTTGCTGATATTTTATATTTAGTATTTTATAATTCTTTATAAATAAGGCTGGTTTACCATTTTATTTTTTATGTATTGTTCTGGTCTAATCACTGGTGTGGGTCGCAGTAGTGCAGATTGAATTAAGAAGCTTGCTATATTTTCCTGCAATTCAGAAGAGATTGTACAATTTAAATTTAAGTGGTATATCTCATTGATTAACTTAGTCCATTCTGTGTGCTATAAAAATACCTGAGAAAAATATTCAAATCATAGTATTGCCCTCTTGGCATCTTTTTCACATAGAAAATACATTTATTCCATCCCAATGCCTTCTGAAGTCTTAGCTCATTCCAGCTTCAACTCAAAAATTCAAAGTCTCGTCTAAATCAGATGTGGGAAGACTCAACTCTCATGATTTATTCTCGGGCAGACCTCCCTCAGGTATCAGCTTAGGAAATAAACCAAGTTACCCATTCTTAAAATACAGTGGGAGAGACGTTCCATTCTAAACGGGAGGAATAGGAAGGAAGAGGGGGTTAACAGGTCTTAAGCAAATTTAAAACAGAACAAGGTGAACAGTTCATAGAACTTTTTGAGACAGTGTCTTGCTGTATAGTTTAGGATGGCCCTGAACTCACTGTGTAGTCCAGGCTGACCTTGCACTCTCAGTGATCCTCCTGTCTCAGCTTCCTCAAGTACTAGGATTATAGATATGCACCACCACACCTGGTTTTAGAACTGAATCTTAAGGCTAGAGAATGATTTTATTTTTACTCCATGTATTACCTTCTAGACACTTACCTATATCACTGTAGTTCTGAAGTCTTTGACAGCTGCCTAACCCCTAGTGGCTCCTTTAGACATTGCACCAGTGGAGACTTTCTTCAAAATGCCTTCGTGATCTGTCTCCCATTGTTTTGTGGGTAGCACCTACCTTCTGTCTATTCACACTAATCTCCTCATCCTGTAGTTGCTTTACTGTACCCTAGGTGTTCTGTCCCAAATACACATTTTCATTCTTTTACATGGGCAGGCTGAGGGCTTCTCCTGAAATTCTTATATTTTGCTCTCCTTTTAATGAAGATTTCCATTTTAAAACATTTCTCTCCCTTTGCATTTTACCATGTATAGTTCAAAGAATCCACACAGCAACCTGAATGCTTTGCTGTTTAAATAGTTTTCCCACAAGGAACTTAAGTCCATTTCTCTTGAATCCTTTCTCTTGTATACCGCAGTATTAGCTAGTTGACTGTTTTGCGGTGTGTAGGGTAGATAATAATGATGCTTGCAGATGACAGTTTTGTTTCTTTTTCTCACCCTATTCCTATGGCTAAATCCTTTCACTCTGGGTCTTCAGTTATGATATATCACACTACCCAGAAACTTAGCAGTGTAATATGGGCACAATTCAGCCAAGTTCCTTGCTGCTGTATAACAAGGATGATCTTTATCTAGTTTCTAGTACAGACTGTATTTTCATTTCACTTTGTGGCCTCACCAGAGTTGTCATTACTGTCCATATTCTTGTTAGCATTCTTTTTGTGCCCACTTGAGAAGATTTAGGCTTTTGCTACATCGTCTTTGCTTATGAGCCTTAAATAGAAGCGTCTCTAACTTTCCCTTCATGGCAGCCTAGGCCTTTCTAGTTCGTTCTTCAATTTCTCTCTGCCTCTACCCTACCCATTATCCAATTCCAAAGATTTTTGTACATATTATTACATCTAAGTTATAGCTACAGCCTTGTCCTGGTACCAACTCTCTGTCTTAGTTTCTTTTCTGCTGCTATAATCAAATATCTGAGACAAAAAAATTTATGATGGATAGAAATTTATTTTCAGAGTGCTGGAGGCTGGGAGGTTCAGGGTAAAAGCACCAGCGTATAGGAAAGGCCTTCTTATATCTTTCCATATACATCAAATAGCAGAAAGCCAAAGAGAAAGTTAAATGCAAAAGAAAAAAGTTCGAAGCTCACCTTTTATAAAGAATTCACTACCACGACAATGGCATTAATCCGCATCTGAGAGCGGAGCCTTCATGACCCAAACATCTGTCACCTCTCAATACTGTCAGAATGGCAGGCAGGTTTCAGCATACATTTTAGAAAGAATGAACATGGTCTATGGTACTTGTTCTTCTGCTTTGATTGCCTTTTTAGTTTCCTTGTGATTATTGATCTAGCTAGACTAGTTTTCAGTCACAGAAACCAATGGTAATTTGTTGTTTTCTAGAGAATCATTTACTTTGCCTAGTTTTAAAGACTGTTGCCATGAAATTGCATATAGTGTTCCTTTTTAAATTAAAAAATCTTGTTTGTATCTGTAGCTTATCCCCTTTCTTGTTTCTAATTCTGAAACGCTTTTCTGTATATTTCCTCAAGTGTGTTTATTATACATTTTAAATTAAACTTGCTAAGTGCACATGGATGATGTTATGAAAAAATCTGGGAATCATTTAGCTTGTTCTTATGCCATGTGTGGTTTTTCTTGCCTGAAATGAGTTATTTGAGTTGTAAATTGGAAACGCGAAGAGTTGATTATTGTTCTATAAGTGTTATTTCATCAGTATTATTTGCTAGTTTTGAGATATTTCTTGGTTAGACCTGACACATTCATTATCACATGCTTTCACACCATCTACCATCTCCTTAATAGAACTTTCCCACCCATGATGTCACTATTTACTTTTCCATGAAAATATGTTAATATAATAGTATTATATAGTAATAGTCTTCTTTCTTACTTGACTATGTTCTCAACTGTGCACAGTCTAGACAGAGGAATGTAGAAGAAGGCTTTAGGGTAGACTCCTGATCTTTCAGGAAATTTTTATATTCAACCAATCAAATAGTTGCGTGATTGTTCTGTGTCTGAGACTGCTGAAGGTGCTGTAAAGAAGCGCTCTCTTAGTAGCTCTGATCAGTGTCATCAGAGATAAAGTTGCCTCTCGTGACATTGTTCTCATGCACTCTTTGAGTCCATCACTTACTTTTTGTTCTGAACATACAATGCAATCTGCTCCTTTAATAACTTTTATTTATTTTTCCTTGTAATTTATTTTATTGATGCATTTTAGATATACATATTGGTAAGTCATCATAGAGATCTTTAATGACTTTGAAAAGCCTCTCCCAGTGCCCTAAATTGTATTCTCTTGCATTAAAAACCTACTTGTCCTTCCTTCAAATTACAATTTAAATCCCATTTCCTTTCATGAACATTTTCTAAAAATACATTTTCTGAGAAAATTGGAAGATCAGTTAGATTGGAAAATACAGATATATCCACTGAGGTGTTATATCATGATAACTTTGGGAACACAATGATGTATGAGTGAAGATAGAAAATGTAGGTAAACCGATAAATGCTTAATGATTTGCTATCAATGTAGTGGGAAATTTTTAGCATGGCATAAAGTTCTGCTTTGTTTTGTTTTCAAATCTAGCCTTGTTCATTATGTTTCATTGCTCACCTGCCAAATGTTGATTGAGTACTATGTGTTGGAAACAGGTCTTATTTTAGGATGTTTCAGTTTTCAGCATTTGAACAAAGACTGAGAAAACTTACTAAGCTAATGTGATGGAGATGGCAGTTATCTGATAATAGAACTAGCATATAAGGTGATTTCTTGGTGACATTTATGTTCACTCATCTTAAATTACAAGATGAAATTTAATTGGGGTGAGGATATAGTCTTATACTTGAGTCCTATAACCAGCTGATGAAAGGAGGGACACACACTGTATAGGCATCAGCCTTATTAAAAAGATATGCAGAACCTTAAGTCTCTAGTCTTCAGTGTTAATAATTAGGGGGATATGACTGCCAGAATAAGTTGAGTTGTATTAAGAGACATATAGTGTCTGGAATGAGAGATGATAACCTCGTTCTGCTTTTCAGACTAAAAAATGTTCTCAAGGCAGTTTCCCAGTTTTTCTATGTTTGACACATTATAGGAACACATAAATTTATCAGTCATCAAATATTTCATAGTATAGTAAGAAATCTTAAAATAGTCATCTGTTTTTTATTGTGTGCTCTGTGGTAAGAGTGAGATGTATGCCTCCCTGTTTCTGAGAGCGAAGTCATATTTGTTGAAGGTCTGTTAGCAAAAGCCTATATGTACACAACAGCGTGAGGAAGCTTAAAAGAACCAACACTAATAAAATAGAAGTGCAGGTTTTCAGGAGTCTTGGATCCAATGCTAGAAAAGGCTAGTAAATAAATGATTGCAACAGGACATTAGTTTTGGATAGAGCCACGTCCCTGTTCTGTTGAGGGAGAACTACATTTCAGATAAAGAAAATGTAGTTACTAAATGAAATATTGTTCACAGTGTAGTTATTAAGTGAACTATTCTTGTGCTTCTAGTGAGTTCCTCCTCTTTCAAAATGACTCACAAGGTCTGTTTTGTTTCTGATGTTACCCTGGGTCTTTTTTACATTTGCACTCCAAGTAGTCTAACGTTTATAACATATATTTGGCCAGCTCTCCCAGTCTCAGACTTACTCCACTGCCTTGGGAATGGAACTTCTTGGCCTTATATACCAAGTCTCCATAATCTGACCTCTGTCTTCCTTTTTACAGTCATCTCTTAGTCATTAGCACTTCTAAGGTCGTGTACTCCTGGCTTGCTAAGCTACTTACAGTTTTTAAAATGTTATGCATCGCCCCATTTTGGTACTTACTTTTCATTTTATTATGATATCTGTCTTTGTGCCTTGATAATTTCTACTTTTTTTCCTGTCAACCCAGTTTTTACCTTCTCCCAAAAACCCTTTGATTTCGTTCATTTCCACCCCTCAACTTGTCCTAGTATACCTTGACTATAGCATGTATCTTGCTATTATAATTGCTTACATACTCAACTCTCTATAAAGTTTGAGCATTATGAAGACAAGAAAGGTATCTTGCTCTCTGTATTTCTGTCACCTGACACAAGACACCTGACAGTAGTTCAACACTCAGTAAATATGTATTATAAGAATATATAAGTAGTGTCCTTTTGGAGCTCAAAGACTATATCCAAGTTTGCTTTTCTGCATTAGACTTAGTATTAGCAATCTAGAAAGTACTCAGCATAAAGACAGAATGAATAAATTTAAAGATAGTTGATCATTATCAAATGAGGGATTAAAGATCTATGAATTAGGGCCGGGGATTTAGCTCAGTGGTTCTGGCGCCAGTCTTGCAAGCGCAAGGACCCAGGTTCAATCCTCAGTTACCACATAACAGTACTGGACGTGGAGACTCACGCCCAGCAGCAACCAGTACCACATACTATAGTGCCAGGCATGGTGGCTCATGACTGTAATCCCTGCACTTGGGAGGCAGAGGCAGGAGGATTGCTGTGATGTGAGTTTGAGGCTGAGCTCAGAGCCAGCCTGAACTACAAAGTGAGACCCTGTCTCAAAAAAACCTGGGGGAAAAAAAAAAAGATTTATGAATTATAGATGTTATCTTGACTAATATGATAATACACTCAATAAATGGAGTCATACAAAAATGCTGTTTGATTTGGCCTTAAAAGAGGAGCAGACAAAATATGAGTTGAAAAAATGTATTAGTTTTTGTTGCTCAATGAATTATCCAAGTTTAACACCTTAAAACAATATACACTTCTCATATTTAAGACATGAACTCTCTGTTCATGTTCTCACGTGGCTGAAATCTTGGCGTCAGCAATGTGTTCTGTTCCTTCCCGAATCTCAGGGTCCCTTTTGGAGCTCATGTGGTGGCTGGCACAGTTCATGTCTTGTTGGTTCATAGAACAAAGACCTTGCTCTCTTGCAGGTTATGTTCTGGAGCTACTGTCAACCCCATGGAAGTTGCTTGCAGTTCCTCACCTGTGGGCTGCCCTCTAGGGCCGCTCATGCTTCTAGCCTCTTTCAGGAAAGGCTGATACCTTCCTTTGAGGGTTGACCTCATTAGGTAAAACTTACCCTACCCCACACTGTTAGCTTGGGCTGTAATAACAAAATACTGTAGACTTGATGGTTTTAACCAGAGAAATGTATTTTCTCATAGATCTGAAGATTGAGGTCAGATCAGAGTACTGACATTGTTCTGTTTTGGTGAGGACTATCTTCCTGGCTTACAGATGGCAACTTTCTCACTGTATTCTCTGATAGCCTTTCTTTGGTGCATGAATGGAAGAGGGAAGAAAGGGGGAGATTACTGTCTCCCTCCCTCTACCTGTTCTTGTAACACCACTAATTTTGTAGGATTATGAGCATACCCTTACATACTCAGTTCTCTACACAGTTTGGACCTTATGAAGATGAGGAAACAGCTCTAATCTGTACATTTCCACTGCCTGGCACAAGACATGACTGGTAGTTTAGCACTCTGTTTAACCTTAATTATTTCCTAAATGCTCTATCTTCAAAAATTGTCTCATTGGTGATTAGGACCTCAATGTATGGATGAGGGTTAGAGAAACACAATTCAGTATCCCCCATCTTGCTGTCTCCCTTTTGATTAAATCAGAGTCAACTGATTTGGGACTTATATCCTTCAAATTCCTTCACTTTATATAGTAACATAACCCACAAGCAATGCAATATCTTCTCATGTTTACAAGTCCTGCTTATATCTGAGGAGAGGAAGAGACTATACAGGCCATGTACACCCGGGTGTGGGAATATCTTTGTATTTTGCCTTACAATAACAATAGTAGAATAAAAAGCATTCAGTTGAGCTATCAGGTGTATTGTAATAGAACAGTAAAGTAGTAGGAGAAAAAGTGCCAAACTGGAACTTACATAGTTGGAAGGATTACTCAAAGGATGTGTGAGGGGAAAAAAAACAAAATAGCTTGGAAGCTAAAGTTGTATTTGACATACAATATGTTATTAATTCTAAGGTTGGTGGAGGAAAAGATGGAAGAATTAGTTTGGGAATGCTGCTTTATGGGTAGAAAATAGGATAACAGTGAAGATTAGGTCTGGGTTTGAATTCTGATTTTTCTGCTTACTAATTTCAGTTTCCTTTCTTGGAAAATGAGAATGATGATTTACAGAGTTTATGAATGCTGTAGAGTATGTCTTTCAAGTGTTTTTTTGTTTTTGTTTTTGTTTTTTTGTGGTACCAGGGATTGAAGTCAGGCCCTTGTGCTTCCAAGGTCGGTGCAGTACCACTTGAACTAAATCCCTGGCCTTGTACTTCAAGTTTTTAACCCAATGCCTGGCATATAGCAAGTATTAAATAATTATGTATACATTCAACAATGATTATTAGTTAAATATATACCATGTACTTTTAGGCCTCTATATTTTAATAAATATTATGCTTGAGCTAGATTTTGTTGAACTTTGAATTAACAGGTCAGAATGAAAGATTTTTAAATAAAAATGGATTATCTTTAAGCAAAGAATAATATCCAGTCAGTGAATTTCAGAATTTGTGACCATTAGTTCTAGTGTTAAGGTTCTTCTTTATAGAGAGTTCTTACTTACCTGTTATCAGCTTCAGAACTGATTGACTGTGACTTAAAAGGTCTCTTGTCCCATTTCAGTGTTGTGATTTTTTATAGGATGCTCATGAAACTTGTGTTTAAGGAAGAAAATGTGGATGGTAGTCTTCCAAGTGGATTGAAGAGGAAGACCATATTAATACTGCACTGCAGTGTGTAAAGTGGGAGTAATGGAAAGGACAGGATGAAATGATATAATAAGAGCAAGAGCATAGGGAAAGAAGAATCAAAAAGTTTAGCGACTTAAAATGAGAAGAGAGAGAGAAAAGGCAGGCACTAGTATTGTGTGATTTTATGTCAGTGAAGAGTTCTGGAGCACTGTAGTAAATCCTGACTATCAGAGAGTCACAGAATCCAGATGCCTTTGAGTAGTATTCTAAAACAAACATTGAAGATTATATTTATTATGAAAAAATTTATAGATCATAGCCTTTCTTGTAACTCCCCCCCAAAAAAAATCTTTCTTGTTATGAGAAGGTGTTGTTGGCAAGACTAGAAGTACATATACGGTATATTAATTATCCTTAGATACTTACACATTTGTAAACAATCAAATCTTAGCTGTCAGAGGGTCTAGAGCAGTGGTGGTTAACCTGTGACATATGTGCTGCAGCAGGCTGTTGGTATCATTGAAAGCTCTAAAAGGTTCATCATTACTGCCCTGGAGGATCTGAAACATTTAGTGTTAATTAGAGCTGAAGAAAAAATGAGTAAGTGTAGCTGTATTAGACAGTTCTAGTTTTTTAACATTTTAAGTTTGTAGATTTTGATATCTCTGCTTGTCTCTATGTGTCAAAACCTTTTATAGCACTGAAATGAGAACTTTTAGTCTCTTAGCTTCAAGGAAAGAAACAGAGTCCTGCACTGTGTTGCTGGTTGACACAGTCTTTAGTCTTAATGTCCTGTTTTCCTTTACCATGAAGACTGTTGCACGTGCTGTGATGCTGCAGTGATACAGGTGACACCACACTGTGAATAATAGATAAGGCTTTAGAAGGCAAGTAGTTGTAGCTACTTGGACAGATAAGCTACAACCAGTAACTGAGCAAATGAACAGAGTTGCTTTGATACAAAGTAGGTAGTGAAATTAGAAGATCAAGAATTGAAGCTGATGGCCGGGGAGTTAGCTCAGTGGTTCCGGCGCCTGTCTTGCAAGCGCAAGGGCCCGGGTTCGATTCCCCGGTAACCACATAACAATACTGGGTGTGGAGACCCACACCCAGCAGCAACCAGTACCACA